>PVIA01001481.1:0-10300 GCA_004024845.1 Tonatia bakeri
GAGGCGGAGCCCCCTGCCTCTGGGCTCCCCGGGAACAGATATGGAGAGAATGTCACTGTGGTTTTTACTGTCTTAACACAAAATGATGTTAGTAACATTTTTACATGTTTTGTTGGCCATTTGTGTTTCCTCTTTGGGAAAGTGACCACACGTGGCGATCTGCCCATTGCTCTGTTGGCTCACTCATCTTTCTTAGTGACTCAAAGGGGTCCTTTCTACAATCTAGACACTAACCTTTTGGTTAGTGCCAAATGGTTACATGTAGCTCATAGCTTCTTCCTCCTTATGAATATTTTCTCCTTATGGTGTCTTCTAATGAGCTAAAATTACTTTAGTGTACTCAAGCAGAGGGTCTGGAAGAAGTAAGGCCTGCTTAAGTGTGGTTGGTAGGGTAATAATATGGGTATCATAATTTATAGTTTTAACTTGAACATTTCACCTAAAATGTCCTACAATGTGCTTGATATAACATTGTTATGTAATAGAATCACATGCTTATGATCTTGTAATAAAAGATTCTGTAATAAAAAGGGGTGTTACTTGTGCCGGGCCCTGTATGTTAATCTTTTCCTTTATCATTAGTTTCTTCTGGTGAGTTATTAGGAAAACTTTCCCTGGCTGAAATCCCAGAGGCAGTCTGTTTTTTTCTAAAAGCTCTTAAATTTTGTCTTTCAATTTGTATGCCATAAATCCACTGAGGGTGACAAGTTTCAGGAGTCCCAGGATTAGGCAGAACTCTCTGATCGCCCGCCCTGGACTGAGCTCCAGTTTCTGCTC
Source organism: Tonatia bakeri (assembly GCA_004024845.1). Classification (NCBI taxonomy): domain Eukaryota; kingdom Metazoa; phylum Chordata; class Mammalia; order Chiroptera; family Phyllostomidae; genus Tonatia; species Tonatia bakeri. Next base: position 778 of record PVIA01001481.1, read on the forward strand.
CTTTCCGTCGAGAATACTTGGCCCATCAAACCCACGCAGAACCGCCCCGAGGCAGCGCCCGAGGCAGACACAGCACCCAGGCCTCGGGCCGAGCCTCAGTGGAGTCCCTCTCTCCTCTGCTTCTGGCCTCTAGCTATCCCCTCACTTCACCACCAGCTGCATCACACCTCCATGAGCAATATTTACTTCAGGTGTCGGGAGAAGTGATTTCTTTACACTTACAGTTTAAAATATTGCCCTCAATTTTAAATCTAACTCCACTGTATTCTTTTTCCCAGTTCCTTTGACTTCACTTATAAATTGGTTTTCTTTTCTTTTACATTATTGTTATTTTTATTTTGATTGGCTGAGTTACATTTTCAAGACATTGCCCATGAAGGTTCATGACCCATTCACTCCTCTGCTGAAAAGCTACACGTCTGCGTGGCGCTCCTGCCCACCCCCCGCCAGCCCCGAGCACTCCACAGATGCGATGCCATGGTCTTCCACCCGACAGTGACCCTGGGAGGTCCGCGCTCAGCCTGAATTCTGGGCCTGGTTTTGCTTCTGTGGGCAGAGGGTTACAGAGGGGTGGGGAGGAGAGATGGAACGATAGTGTTCTATTTCTGTTTCTATTTGTGGATAATGTAAAAAAAATTATTTTTCCTTCTCCTTTTTTGATGTTACTTAACTTCACCAGAATGTATCTTGATGCAAGTTGTGTAGGTTTTCCTGGACCTCCAGACGCCCTTTCACTCTGGAGAGTCAGACCTTTCCGTTTAGGAAAGCTTTCTGCTATCATATCTTCGAAGATTTTATTTTATTTTTTTTATTGAGTATGAGTGGCTGTTTCTGTGTCTCTAACATCTGTGGGCTCTTCTTCACGTGCACAATTTCATTTCTAATCTTTTGCCACTCGGCGCTTCCCTGAGCCGCTTCTGTGACTGCTCCTAACGCTCGTCCTTTTCCCACTGACTTGGAAGCCTCGCAGTGTCCGCGCTGCTCTGTCCCCGCTGCTGGCGCCCTTTGCCTCGCTCTGCAGCGAGAGGCGCACTGCCGGCCTGCGGCGGCAGGGCTCTTGGCGCTGGGGAGCTCCCTCTCAGCGTTTTTGAAAACCATGAGGGAAGCAGTGTGACTGGCTTTATGGCAGAGGAAAAACGTAACTATAAAGGGTTAAATCGCCATTTGTGACGTCTTCACGTGCTCCTCTTTTGTCTCTTTTCTTCAACGGTGTTTTTCTTTTTTTTTTAATTTAGGAAAATCAGCGCAACCCCAGTGAGTTTGGCCCACCCAGACGAGCTAACCCAGGACCTTCCGATGCGCAGTTCCGTACCGCGTGCCCTTCAGGTGACCGAGGCGCCCCACCCACTCCTCTGACGCAGCGAGGACGCTGGGCTTCGCTTTGTCCTTGTCAATGAAACACTTGCTGTTCCCCATCACTGTCACGGGTCCCCCGCCAGTATCCTGGTCACAGTGTCAGAAGAAAGGCAGGGCAGTCGTAGGGCTCCCCTTCCTTTGGGGCAAGTGACACGTGGAGAACCCCCGGAGAATGAGCACCTTCTGAGTAGGCCGCCACCAGGCCAGCTCAGGTCTCCCTTTTGCTTATCTATTTACTTGCTTTTTTCTGGACTGTAAGAGTAGATGAAACACTTTCACAGATTCTAGTCTCACTTACTATGTCCATTTTGTGACTCAGGAGGCAGTGAATGGACCTCTGAAAATAGCTGGTGAGCCGGAGGTCCCACGAAGGCCTGACGCCCCACTTGTCCAGGTGTTTTTAAAGCGCCTCTAAGGACATCCATGCAGGCTGCGCTGGCCACTTCGGTGGAGGTGAAAGTCCTTTTTGGGGGAACAGTCACATGGGTGGTGGCTTCCTTTCTGACCAGACAAATCAGAGCCATGTGGGGACCTGTAGTTACTGGGTGTTCAGGCCCCAGGGTAGGGCTGCCACAGGGGGACCAGAATTTCTCAGGGTCACATCCCCAAGTACAAGAACAGATCAATGGAATCAGGATGACCGACTTAAGAAAGAATTATTGAGGGTAAGGCGAGAGCATGCAAGGGCTAACCTTGTTTTCCTGGACACCTCAGAAGAAGCACAGTTCTCTAGGCCCACAGAGAGGAAACCTGGAGAACTGGGGGGGAGAGAGTTGGACTGTGTCACAAAAGAACTTTCTAGTTATAAAGGTCGGGGGAGGCACCGAATTTTCGGGGGAAATTACAAAATGATAATGATAACAATAGTTGTTTATTGAGTGTATGTCAGTTTCTATTTTAAGCACCTTACAGATATTACCTTATTTAACCCTCATAATGATGTTCTGTGATCCATATCACTACCTCCAGTGAGCACCTATGTATTTGTTTAGCAGTTACTGTCAGAGGGCCTACGATGCACCAGGCTGTGCTCCAGGCAGTGGGATTAGAGATTCATAAGACTAGACAACATCCCTGTAATCTTGATGCTTTTATTCGGGGGACAGGCAAGAAGTAAACAAGAAAAGTAACTCGGAGTACAAGTACTGTGCAGAGGACTTGGGGACAGGCCGGTCATGGAGCAAACCGGGCAATAGGACAACGCCATCTCCAAGGTGGAACATCTGCTCGCAGAGAAGGAGCCAGGACACACGGACGGAGGGTGGGCCCAGGCGGGGGCCCCAGAGGGACAGGGCAGCCCCGAGGGGAAGTCAGAGAGCGTGTGGTGGGTTACCCTCAGGGTTCGGGTGAAGCCTGAATTTTACCCTAAGTGCTGTGGGAGGTCCCGGGAGAGTTGTGAACAAGGGTGTGGAATAATCAGGTTCATCTTTCTCATGCATCGCTCTGCTCCTGTGCAGAGAAGGGGCTGCAGGAGCCCAGCAGGGGCCCAGGAGATGGGCAGGCCTTCCCCAGGACGATGTTTGCACTGTTCCGTGATTCATTCTCTGTGAGCCCGAGTTCAGTCTCTCTGTCCCCCACAGCGGCGGACAGAGCCCACGAGCCAACGTGCCATCGGCCTCCCCGGCAGCAGCACCGCCTTCCTTGTTTTTCCCCAAAACCCTTTCTCAGTCTTGGCAGCAGTTAATGTGCACACCAACATACTCTTAAAGTCTGCCCAAAAGGGCAAACTCAGTGAAAAAACTGCATTTCTGCGCAGCTTTACTCATGGGGAAATGCCTCCAAATGGCCCGTGCCTGACTTGGACTGGCCCTGCAGCCGCCCCGGGGGATGCCCCTCTGGTGGCCTGGCCCTGCTGGCTGTGGGGCTCCTGGGGGTCCCCCACTACACGGATGTGCGGGCATGAGGAGCTGCTGCCTGAGGGGTGGCTCCTCTTCAGCCAGAGTCTCGGCGCCTACTGTGGTCTTCCCGCTCTGGGCCCTGACAGGTCTGGGCCCAATGCAAAAACAGCAGGCCGGCCATCCCAAAGACCCAAGGGATACCTGGGGCTGGGCCCAGCGAGGAGGCCGGCCTCTGCAAGGCCCCTCCTTCGAGACGGGAGTGGTGGCTGTTGACCTAACGCAGCGGTTCTGACCTTTCCCTCTCATGACACAGGGACTCATTCCTGCGACCCTGTGGGACACCAAAAATACACTTTTTGCTGATATGACAAAAACAGGTATAATTTTGATTCATTCACAGCAGGCGACTACTATTGTGTTGGCTGTTGTCATTTTTTTGACAGTCTGAAGGAAAGAGGTCAGTGCCTATCCTGAGTAGTCAAGCGTTGTGTGCAGCCCGCCAGTTGAAAACTGCTGATCTAGCAAAATGAAGAGTCTAGCAAAATGAAGCAAAATGAGGAAACAAAGGAATATGTTCAAAACTAAAGAGCGAGATAAAACCTTCAAAAACTCCTGATGAAGCAAGAGAAGTAATGTACTAGATAATGGAAAAACAAAAGTAAATAAAGCCCTGAGCTTCAGTGATTAGAACTAATAGTAACAATGCAGAAGCCCTTGGTCTGTTTCTTGCAACAAGTGGGCTGCCCCCATCACCCCCGGCCCCCAGAAGGGCACCGTCGGGGGGACGCCACGACTTCCTGGTAATGGACCCAGTGACAGCACCACCCCCACCACCCAGCTCTGAGGACCTCCTGCAGACCAGACGCCCATCAGCTGCTGCTGGGTCTTCTCTCAAGGACGAGAAATGCTTCTAGATCCACCAGTGACGCGTGTCTTCAAAGCCGATGGAAGCCTCTGCGGTGTTCTGGGGACTCACTGGAAACACTTCCCGTGAGTGAAGCTTGGGCCACACAAGTGGTTCTCGGTTGTTCTGCTTCTCCACCCAAGAAAGCATGGAAAGGCTTTAATCTGAACGGAAAGAATAGCTTCCTGGTGCTGAAAATGTTAAAAACAAAAACACACATATTTAAATCCCACAGGCTTGGCCTCAAACCAAAAAAAAAGAGGAGGGAAAAATAAATACTAACACAGAAAGCAGTTAAGGCCTTCTCTGTACATGCAACAGTGTAAGTGGCGTTCTTTGAACATAACGAGGGTCCAGAGTCAGTAAGTGGCAGAGAGCTGTGCTGTCTCCCCATGCCTGTGTGGAAACCGGGGCTTCCGGGTGAAGATGATCGCTAACTAAGAAATGATGCCACTTGTTCTAGTCCCGAGTTACTGTGAAATGTCCGTTTACATGATTACCTTTCCTCTTTTTCTGTTTTTTTATAGTAGTATTCACTCATTAAAGCCAATAAGAAGCAAAAAAGGAAAACCACCCATAAGCCCACTACCTGAGTCCGTGACCTTGACTGTTTTGGTAGATTCCTTTCCAGCGTTTTACCTTAGACACACTTGTATTTTTAAACAGTTAAGGAACAACCATACGGGTATTCTTAACTCACTTTTTTACTTAGCCTTATACACACTAAAACTTTTTCACAGATATTAACAGGTACAAAATACTACATTTCTAACTAAATCTCCATTTTTAAACGTGCAGGCTGCTCCCAGTGCTTTCCTACGACAAAAGGCCCTAAAAATGTGGTATTAACGACATCACAGCGCAGCCCTGAGAAAGTAACCCAGCCCCCGCTCCACTCGAGGCCACGCGGGGGCTTTCCCCATATCCCACCCCCACTCCGGGTCACAGAGTCGACCAAAGGCAGACGGACCAGGGAGCCCCTGGGCCCCACACTGACCAACAGGCAGGAGACCGCAGTGCGACGGCAGAACTGGCGGTGACTTCTATCCTCTTCTCGTCATCAGCCACCACCCTCCCCTCCCCAGGAAACTGGGAGTCTGCGAGACAGACTGCTGACCCTCGGAAGGGTCCCTGAGCACCACAACCTCTAGCCAACCTCCCCAAAGCTCCTTCGTGCATCTAGAACATGCCCGCCGGCCGGAGGCGCACCCCCGCAGCCCCGCTTGTACTGTGTTGGGGGTGGCCTGCGGGGGCTGTGAGCATGCCCCCCCACCCGTGTGCGCCTTCACCACACGCAGGGCAGAAGGGCGAGCACTCGCAGCAGGCAACCTGAGGAGTCCTTTCCCGCCCCACCCCGCATCACCGCTGATGCCCAGCACTTCTAGGCTGTGGTGCCCAAGGCTCTGCCCAGGAATGCTTTTCCAAAGACCGTCTGAGACACAACTGAAGGAGAGTGAGAGAGGCCCCCCGGCCCAGCGCCAGGCCAGCAGGCACCGAGCCCCAAGGCCCCAGCATCTGTGGCAGGGTGGGGCCGGGCCTGGAGGGGCGGGGCCGGGCCTGGAGGGGCGGGGCCTGGAGCAGCCAGTCCCAAGCTCAGCGGCAAAGGAAGAAAGGATGCTGGAGACAAGGAAAACCACCAAAAACCCCTCCCGTCATTCAGCCTCCAGCCCACGCACAGCTGACACTGGAGGAATGGGAGCCAATGTCCCCCCAAGGTAACTACGGCGACAGTGAAAACAAGCGCAGTTCACTCCGATTGGACTCAACACCACAGCCCTCTTCCCCCTACGCACCGCCTCGCAGGAGAGGGCACCTCCGCTCTCAGGCTTCAGCCGCTATTGCGCACCCCGTGCCAGGAGACCAGCAATCCAGAATTAGACAAGACATGAAAATCAAAGAAAAATGGCTCGTTTTCAAAAGAGAAAGCAGGTGTTGGAACTATCAGAGAGGGAACTTAAAATGACTGGTTGGTACCTTAAAGGCTGTAGTAGAAAAGGTGAACAGCACGTAAAACCAGATGGGAAATTTTAGCGAAGCAATGACTACTTCAGGGGGAAAACGAAAATGCTACCAAAAAATCATAGCAGAAATAAAGAATGCATTCGGCTGGCTGATCAACTCAACAAGCCAGGGTGGGGGGCGGCAGGGGAAGCAGTGAACTTGAACACAGGTCAGTCGTCATTCCCGAAAGTGAAACAAAAGGGCAAAAAGGGGGAAGAAGAACAGAAACTAAACAGAGCTATCAGAACCAAGGGTCTAGCAGATGCGCAAGACCAAAGACGCATCCGAGGAGAGAAAGCTGGAGAATAGTCAGCAAAATAATGAAATATATTCAGCTCTGTGTTCGAGAAGCTTAGAGGACGCCTGCACAGATTAAACAACCAAGGGAAAGCAGAAGAAAGGAGGAGGGAAAGTGGAGGCAGGAGAAAAAGAGAACCCACACCCACTCTGGGCCATCATGGGGAGTGGCTTAAAACTCAAGACACAGGAGGGGTGCCTGGTCTGGAAGGAGAGAGGCCAGAAGACAGCAGAGGGAGACCTCTGGATGCTTGGAGGGGAGGGGGCTGTGAGCCCAGAATTGATGCCCCGTGAAAACGTATTTCAAAACTAAAAGAAAAATAAAGACTTTTTCCAATAAATGAACAGGGGAGGGTGTGTTACCAGCAATGCGCTGCTGACACGACGTTAAGGGAAGCCCCACGGCCGGAAGGAAGGCGGTGCTGGGTCAGTACTCGGAATGTGGAACCAGACAGGTTCCCAGAAATGGTGAAAAATGAAAGTTTTCTTAGCTTTAAGTGAGTAAAATTATTCTAAATGAATTTTTAAAAATTGAGTCTACGGGCTCCGTTGGTGCCTTCGGACCACTGAGCTGGGTGCCTTGTCCCTCTTGCTGGGGGGCGGGGGTGGCAGGTGGCAGTTGTGAAGGACCCCCATCACTGTGCCACACTCCAGTCCTGAGGACTGTCCTCAGCCAGTGACGGCCACGTGGACACGAAACACACAAGGGCTATGCCTGGTCGAGGAGGGGCCATGCCCCTACGAACACACATGGGCCTCCCTGCCCCAGGGAGGAGAAGCCGGCGGATGCCTGGCGAGCCCTTCAGAGCTCTCTGCTGGACAAGCCGAGGCTACTATCCTCGGGGTCCACCCTCCGTGAGGCCCGCCGCTGCCCCACCTGCTCCTTCCCTGGCTCACAGGGGCACTGGAGCTGCTTCCCCCCAAGGACCCTCCATCAGACACCAGTGTCTCACCTCAGAGCGGGACGTGTGCCATGGGTGTGTGGACACGCTGCTTGTCAGGTGAGGGACCTCCCTTCTAGTCCTGGATTCCTACAGAGTTCATATCAAGAATGCATGCTCTTTTCAGTAAGTTTCCCCCCACATTCATTTGTGTGATCATATGATTTTCTCCTTCATTTGGCTAATGCAGTAACTTATGTATAATAATTTAGAATTCTTGGAACAAGTACAATTTGGTCATAATATTTCATAAAGAATTGCTGATCTATTAATTTATCACTGTTCATATCAACTGTGAAAAGCAATGTTCACTTTCTTTTCTTTTTTACAAGGCTTCTGCTCTAAAGGTTAAAGGGAAGACCCCTCCCTGGGACCAAGCAGGGAGCAGCAGGGGGAATCCGAGACCCACTTTGAGCTCCCGAGTCTGCCGACCACAGGAACAGCATGGCCCACTTCTGATTCGGGGCGCTAACCCCGTGCCTGCGCACAGAAGGAGCTGGCGGGCCTGCCTAGGCCCCGGCACCCCTCTCCTCCTGGCTGCTGCAGCCAGCTCCCTCTGGAAGAACAAGCCAGACTCCACTCGGCCCCGGGCAGAGCCTTTCTGAGGCTCAAACACAGGGTTTGTGGACCCCTTGGGACCAGGACGGTAGGGGCCCAAAGGAACCTGCCACCTGGCACAGGGCCTTTCCCAGGCTGGCTCCCCCAGTGATACTGGCAGGTGAGCGGACTCGGGCAGGTACACTGGCCCCTGCTACCCACCTACCAGAGCATCTGTCTCATCTTTATGTGGCTCAGGTAAGAAGCTGAATGAAGCCCAGCTGCTAGAGCTGGTTCATCACTGAACCCTTACATCTATTAACGAGGAAAGAGAGAGCCGTCCACATCTAACCAGAGAACACCCGAGTCTCCGCATATCCAGTGATGCCCCCGCCTGCCCCCAGGTACACAGGTTCTGGCAGATGAGGAGCTCACACTGGCCCACCTCACTGCTCGATTCACCCGTGAGTCCCACCCAGAGGTGGCGGTCGAGGCCACAAGCACAGCTCCAGCAGCCAGTGTAAGGGGCTGCCGGCTATGCAGTGCTCATGTGCCACGCCAGAGTCCGCGTCCCTCCGCGGCTACGAGGGCTCACGTCGCGAGTGCTGCCGTCCCCGGCGAGGTCCTAAGAACACAGAACACCTGGTCAGTTGTTCCCGACTTGCGGGTGACTGGCCCACAGGGCGAACCAGGGCCTTGGCTTCACAAGCCCACCGTATCTGCTGAAGCGAGGACCCACGATGGCCCGGAAGGCGGAGCTCCTTAAACACTGCAGGCTTGGTCTCCCTGAGTGGCCCTCTGGTGCCCTTCCACGAGTCAATGAGGCCGGGTGGCCTGGGCTGCAGCGCGCACAAACAGCCGCTTCGCGGTAAAATAGCACCCCGGGCCGCCCGACAGCGGCTGGCTCACGCTTTCCAGAGAGCTCTCCCTTGGCTCAGTGTGGTCACGTCACAGACAGGAGGCTGTGCTGCCAGCCAGCTCACACCTCGGACCCTCGGAGGGACTGGCCCCGCCCTCCCAGGCTCGGTCTGCTCCTCCCCACCCCAGCCGACCGACGTGTTTCCCGAGCAGCTGTCGGTGAGGTCGTCGGTGTGGATGGTGGCCGGCAGCCTCAGTGTCTCCCCACGACCCCAGAATTGCCCGGGGAACACCACCACATTCAAGTTAGCCACTGGCCTTGGCACCCTCGGCTTCTAACCTGGACCAGCACTCCAGCCCTAAGTGGCTTCAGTGGCATTAAGTCGAGTTGTGCCAATTCATTTTACTCTGCAAATCGCAGACATCAGACTTCTGGAACTAGAAGGAGCCTCCACAACTGGCCCATCCACCCACTGCACTGGAACTGGGCCCTAGAACAATGCCTGAGTCTGTCTCCAGAGGCAGAACCGAGAGGGAACAGAGGTCTGGGCCCCCTCTGGGGACACCCAGCCTCAAGCACGCACAGGGACCGAACCCAAGGGAGCGGGCTCGCCCTCTCCTCCAGCGGTGTCTGGGAAGGTAGCCTGCTGAGACGGCCCTCCTCCCCACAAGAGGCTGTGTTTTCTGACCTCTGTGTGCACAGGGCTCGCAAAGCTGGACTCTGAGCTGTGAGCCAATACCTGGCATTCTTCTTGTGCCACAATGGGAGAGAAGGCTCTCAGAGCAGCACG
>PVIA01001481.1:10400-26134 GCA_004024845.1 Tonatia bakeri
GGGGGGGGGGCGGCAGCAGAGGCAAACAGGAAGGAGGTTCTTCCTTCTAAATGGGGGCAGGAAGAGGCCTCATTGCATGGGGTGTCCTCGTGTCACTGATCGCCTCGTGGCCTGGTCAGGGCGGTGTCTCACATCAGCGAGGTCCTCTCCGCTGGGTGCTCAGAATGGGAAGGGAACTGCGGACCCACAGGAGGCAGAAGGGCAGTCTCCTATGCCCACCGCCGCGCCCTCTGCACCAGGGTCAGAGACAGAGGGTGACGCCGACACACCCACTGCAGGCACCTTCCAGACGCTCAGTCCGCACACGGGAGCGGAAGCGGCCATGGTGTGCAGAGAGGGGCAGATGCTGTCCCCTCTGTGTCCTGGGGAAAGGGCTGGAGCAGCAGCAGAGTGGATTTGGACAGGGCTCTGGTTCACACACCGCCAGGCATGACAGGTTGACGGCTGCACAAAGCCACCTGTGGCTGACCCTCTGGACGGGGCAGCCACCATCACATGGTGGGTGAGGGGTTGAGTCAGGGGAGGCCTCACTGACAAAGGCCTCCAGGAAGGACGACGGGAGGCTGGGGACTGCTCCCTCTCTGCACTTCTCACTGCTGTCTGCTTGGAGACTGCTACCTGAGTGGGGGCGGAGCCACTGCACCTGGGGGAGGCAGAGACCGGTCCTGTTTAGGTCCCGCCCGAGCTATAAAAAGTGCCCTTCTGGGCTGCCCCTCACGTGCCCCAGGGTGTGTGTGCGGGGCAGCACCCACCTCTCACCTGCGGCTTCTCAGGGCTGTGCAAACACCCCCACGCGTCCGTCCACTGTCCAAGTTCCCGCCTTGTTCCTCAGCACCGGGGACGCCGACCTTGCCCAGACTGCCCGTCAGGCCTGCAGCGGGGTTTCCCTGGACCAGCGCCAGGGGTCCACCTGCTCAACACCCCACCCGCTCTCGCCCCTCACGTGCCCGCGGGGGTTTGATATGAGAAAACAAGGGCGGTGTGACTCAGCCTCACGCGGCCTCGCCCTGGCCTGCGCACAAGTGCTCTCCCTCACCTCCTAGCAAGTCAAGTTCAGACTCCTAACGTCCCAGGCGGCCCTCCCAGCACTGCTGCCTTCCCTTCCCTCCGCCTTATGAGGCCTAACTGTGTCACTGCATGCTTGCCCGCCCCACCCCCTACCCAGAGGCCCCCTCGGCACTGCCGGACCCGCCCCCTCTGGGGCACCACACACGCCCTGGGCGTGCTCAGAGCACCCCATGCCTCTGCCTCAGACAGTCTCAGTGCAGCGGGCAGCGGCTGACTGGCTTCCTGACAGAGAGGGAGTAGCCTGGGGTGGGGCCGCGCGCACTAACCTACGACTCCGCCCCAGCAGCACGCTGGCTGGGAGCAGGAGCAGGACTAACCGTCAGGCTGATCACTGCATTACAGTGACCGCGACCAGTTCAAGCGCCCGCTCCCCCAGCAGCTGGGGAGCCTCCAGCCTCTGCAGCTGGGGTGCTCCCGAGAGTCGTCACCGGGAGTCCTGGCGACTGCGGTGCTTCCTGCAGGCTAGTACGGCAGAGCGGTCACACTGACGTGTGGTCACCGCGCGCTGGGCCTTCGTCCTGGCCCCTGCTCCTCCAGGGCTCCTTGCAGCAGGGACTCCCACCGTTCTTTACATCAGTCACAACACCAGTCGCAGAAGTGTCACCTGGCCGGGACTCAACGCTCTTGGCTGAGTGGGGGAATCTTTATTTAGTTAATGTCTGTAGTCCTTCAGTCTGCACACACATTGCTTTTTCTACGTCAGTAGGAAAAACGAAAAAACAAACAAAAAAACGATCCAGTCAATAGATCTCCCAGCCCGTCGGAGCACAAGCCGGGTGGCGTGCTGCGGGGCCTCGAGCTCAGGGACCAGAGGCCGGCCCACAGCAGCAGCAGCTCCAAGTCGGGGGGGGGGGGGGGGGGGCACGGCTGCTCAGCAGGGCAGCGGAGCAGGCAGTACCCCTGCCACGGAGGCGGAGGTGGAAGCGACAGACAGCTCAGGAAACTCGCAGGTGAGGCCGGCCTGCAGCCTAGTCCGGGGCCCCATGTGCATGGAGCTCGATCTCCATGCTGCGCAGACCGCGTGACTCGGGGAAGCCACTGTCCTCCCGGGCCTGCTCCCACCCGGCGGGGCAGCACGGCGAGCGCCTGCCTTCCAGGTTGTGTGCCGGAGTCACACGGTCACGGACGAGGGCATGCCCCCTCCGCTCAAAGGGGCTCCACAGTGCGGCACCTCAGCGGGGGTGGGAGACCGAGAGCTGGGGGAGGAAGAGCCTGCAGACAGACGCTCCTGTCTCTCCTGGAGGAAAAGGGGGCATCAACCCACTGCCACGTGGAGTCCCTGGGGTCGCTGACACATCCCGTGGGGAGGAGGCGACAGGAGTCTGAGGGAGGGGTTGGGAAGCATGGGCAGGAGAAGCAGCTGTGCTGGGTGTGAAGTACACAGGGTTGGGGGGGACCAGAGGGTCTCAGGGGAAGGTGAGGGGCAGCCGCAGAGGGAGCGAGGACAGCTGGGCACTGAGGGAGCTGAAGGGACGGGGCAGAGAGCTTGAGGGTCCCCTGGGAGGTGTCAGGTCCGTCCAGTGAGAGGTGCCTCAAAAGGGACCCAGGTCCCCAAGGCCACAGCACCCAGGGGCAGGGCACAGTGGGGTGCAAGGGGCTCCCACAGAAAGCGGGGCTGTGTGTCCCCAGCGTGCACTGTGCATCCCTGTGTCCCAGTGAAGATGGGACGTGGCTTGCTGCTCCCTGCTCCTCAGAACTGATCGGCGTGACGCCCTCATGGGGTGGACCCAGTGGTGGTCTGTGCAGTCAAGTGAAGAAGCCCGACAGGGCTGTGGGGGGGAGGCGGCAGCTGTCAGTGGCTGGGAGGTGGCAGGCAGTGCCTGCTGAGCAGACAGAACTTTGGTTGTGCCAGAGAGAAAGTTCTGGAGACAGTGGTGGAGACAGTGGCACAGACGGTTGTACAATGACACGAATGTGCTCGATGCCACCGAGCTGGACACTCAGAATGGCTGACATAGGTGGCTTTATGTTACGTATATTTTACAACTTAAAAAGAGAGGAATAAATAAGCAGAAAACCATATGTCAAGGAGAGTCGATCGTACTCTCCTGAGGGGGCACAGAAGAGAGGAGCGGTGAGCCCCGCAAAGAGCCGCCCACAGGAAAAGAGCCACAGGAACCAGAGCTGCGGGAAGTGCCATGCCAGGCACCTTGGTCAGGTGACAGCCCCTTCCTCCTTCCGGATGTCAGCCCAGGGCCCCCCTCCCCACTCCCTTGCGGTGGGTGTGGCCTCCGCCCCCAGACCAGGCAGGACAACCCCACCTGTGCCCTCCTGGGGCGGGGTGGGGGGGCTGGAGGGCGGGCGCTCCAGTCCAGGGGTCTCAGGAACCAGAAGACTGCAGAGCTGAGGCATGCAGGTGGGACACCGCCAACCAGGACACAGTCTCTGACTCGGCATCAGCAAGATAAAACAGGTCTCTTGCATCCTAGGCAACACGCCCTTGGGGCGAATCCCTGGCCCCAGCTGTTCTGGCCTTTGTAAATGGGACACGGGTGGCACTGGGGAGTGACGCATTGTTGGATAGCAGAGGGAGAATTCCGAGGAGAGGAAGGGGAGGAGCCGGGAGAAAGCAGAGGCTGGCTGGCAGTATCTGGGGGCCCTCTTTCAGGCTGGGTCCCACAGTGAAGGTGACCAGGTAAGAATGTGGCTTTTCACAGAGCATCTCCCACATTATGACCTGGTCGTCCATCCTGTCTGCTGCTCTTGGTCATGACATTTAACCCATCCTTGGCTTTCTGTTTATAGCCAACACACACAAAAATACCAGCCAAACTTCTGTAACTCCAAGCTCCTTCTCTTGCTCTCTTTTTCCTCCAAATAATTTTTAGTTACTGTGGGGAAGCGTTTTGTGAAAACTGCGTCCCCCTCTGAGCCGCTGCCTGGGCCATCTGAAAATAAATGAATGACAGACACAGGGGAACACTAACCAGAGGGGACTTCACAGGGACAACTCTGGGGCTGACTTGGAGTGGCTGGGAAGATGAGAGGAGCTGGGAGATCTGTGGCCATCCTGGCTGCATTAATAAAACTCAGCTGCCCCTCTTTCTCCCCAACAGGTACGGGAGCAGTGCTCAGCTCAGTCTGGGCTCCTGTCAGCAGCTCCTGTCATTTCTGGAACGTTCTGAGACTTTCGGATGAGTCTGAGGCCAGAGAACAGACAGTCACTAAAGGCTGCAGTCTGCAGAGACTCTGAAGCCATTCAAGCAAAGACAGGTGTAAACAGGATTTATTACAGATGCTGTTAATGTTTTTATTATTTTAAACACATAGGTCTGTCCAGGGCTTGCAAACTTTGCTTTGGAGTCTCGGTCATAAATCTTTGGGTGCATTTTAAGTCCTCGTTAGAACAGCAACAAGAGGCTGAGCAAGAAAGCAGATCCACAGCTGAGTGGCTCTCTCATAATTAGTAAGCATGCTCCCTCATATAAAACTCTGTGCCAGTGTCCCACAGCCACACTTGATCTCCACTGAAGCCTTTCATCCGAAAGGCTCAAAGTGCTTCTGGTGACAGCCGGCTCTGTCCTGATTCCGGCAAGTCAGGGAGGAGAGTCCCATTCACAGGCACCGTGGCCACAGCTGAGGTGGAACAGAGCCCCTGTCCTCACCCACAGTGGCTGTGGGTGACGTTTTCCCGGCTTCCAGCCTCCCCTCCAGCCCAGGGAAGGGGAGAGGAAGCTCATCAGGGCGGGAAACGCTGTTTCAGCCCCACGGATGAGAGGGAAGATGTGACAGCCAAGCCCAGCTTCAACAAAGTATCTTAACCTCCCTGGGCTTCAGCTGGCTCTCTGCAGCCGAGGATGGAAGCTGACACTCAGCAGGCACTCGGTAAAGACTCGTGTGGGGGTCCCAGCCTTTATCGGCCTCCACAGCCCTCATGTCACTGGTGCTTTGAGGCTCAGCAGTGGCTCATCCGGTTAGTGTCTGGGTGGGAGTCCGCACGGGGCCCGCACCGGCTGTCCCTGAGCACTGTGGGTCCTCCCGCCGTGGAGGAGCCTGGGCTGCCCCAGTCACGCAGGCTTCGCTGGGGAGCAAGTCCAGCGTCACTGCACACGAACGCCAGTCCCGGGCAGGAAAGACCTCTCTCCATGCCGTCGCAACCTCCCCCCGCTCAGCACACCTGGGACGATTTTCCAAATCCCACTGTGTCCCATATTTATGAGCAAACGGATTGTAGCACTCTGTTCAATACCAAATGTGTAGATGTGCTGAAGAAAATCTTTTATAGTATCTTTTATCGCACTGTCTTGTAAACACTCGAACACGTTACCATGCTTCCTGGATTTGTTTGGATTATTCTTAGAAAGCAAATGCTTAGTCTTTTCAACTATTTGACAGGAAAATGCTATACCTCTGGTTATAAATATCACCTTTCCAGTAGGTTTTTCATAACGTTACCAAAAATCCAGCCGAACCATTTACCAATCAAAAGCTAGAAGTCGAAAGGAGTCCCAATTCCCTGGATTTAATATTTTTTTAAAAAAACACAGTTCATTAAATTTACTTGGAAGGCTGAAGCAGTGACATGGCGTCCTCAGGACCTCGCCCTGTGTGGGGGCAGCAGGGCCAGGGAGGGGGCATCCATGCAGGTGGAATCGACACTGAAGACACTCCTGTCTGACAGCTGTGAGTTCTGCTCGTAAGCTTTCAGGCGGCCACTCAGAGCTGAGACACCCTTGCTTTGCCCACAGTCGGTGGGTGAAACTCGGTGGGTCGGAATTGGGTGCACAGGAGCCAGAGAGGAGTCAAGAGGGCCCTCGGCCAAGAGGTCAGCAAACCGGCCCCTCTGCTCTGCATGAGGATCTTGTCTCTGGCACTCGAGCCACTGTCCACAGCAGAGAGCACATGCTTGGGTCCTGGCCCCACCTTTGGGTGAGGGTGGGTGTGCGCTCCACTCGGGAAACACGGGGGAGCCTGGGAAGGAGGCAGCACTGACCACAGCTGTAACACAATCCAGGGAAGGGAGGCGTCGGCATGGGGGAGAACACGGGAAGTTCACACAGGAGGAATCCTCTAAAATGCTTCAAAAACCAGAGCAAGCCCTGTGTTTTAGAGACAAAATCTGTCTGCAGGAGGAGGCTTTGAGGTCACTGTGGGGCACGCTGACAAGGTCAAGGTGTTTTCTCGGGAGAAGAGGTGATCAGGGGGCTCTGAGAAGCCCCGTCGCCCAGACTCGGCTGTCTCCGTGGGGCCCGAAGCTGCTTGCGGAGAAGCCGCCACGTGCGCATGCGCGGAAGGAATGCGCTCCACGCGCCCTATCGCTGAGCTCCGAATCGCACTATTTGACTTAGGGCCCCTTTACGTGCCGCTCTGTGACGTGGGGAGGGGGTGAGGAGCAGGGTCTGTGGCCCCCCGGCAGTCCTGGGTTCCTGACCTGGGCAGAGCCACCCCTCCCCATCTGCCCTCCCCACCCGTCCCCCCAGCGCAGGCGTGCTGACCCTGCCCGGCAGAAGGGCCCTCCACCTAGGAGGGCCGGAGAGACCTCTGTGACCGGGATTCGGCAGGGCTTCCTGGCTGCTCTGCTCCTCACCCTGGGGGGCCAGGGGGCCAAGGCCGTCCTCCAAACACAGGGCGAAGGCCGGGATGAAGGCCGTGAGCTGGTGGCCCTGCGAGGGAGCAAACACACACCGACACATGTGCTGCCCAAGCCCTGGGGGACGACAGTCGCTGGCTGGGACTGGAGAGGCACCGGATGACCTCCAACACCTCCCGCCCACAGACAAGAGCAATGCAGCTCCCAGGAAATCACTGAGTTGCAGGGATGCAGTGAGGACTCTTATGTAGACGTGACGCAAGTGAGCTTGAATTTGTGTGTGATGGTGTGACTTGAAGGCTCTAAGAGTCAGCCCCAGTCCCCCTCCCACTGACAGGAAAGTAATGCAGGATGGATGGCTCAGGGGGCTTGTGGCCACCTTTCCCCCGAGTGAAAACGGGCAGTGACATGCCTGCCAGCCAGACACAGCCGTTGACGCGTGTCCAGGTACGTGGTCACTGGCAAGCCTGTCTTAGATCAAAGGTGAAAGGGAATGGTTTTCAGAAACAGAGACTGTCATTTTCAGATGCCATCCACAGTGCAACAACTACAAACGTGGCAAATTTTGTTAGGTTCGATTTGCATTATCATCGACATTGTCCCCATCACGGCCTCAGAAACAGACCCCAGATGGCCCACGAAGCTGCGGACCCAGTCTTGCCTGGCAGTGTTCAGAAACTTCCAGGGCGAACGAGCCCCCACAAGACGTTGCAGGCTCACAGCCGCCACTCGGTGGGCGGCCCCACGTCCCGTCCCGCTTGCCTCACGCAGATGGGAGAGACACAGGGGGTCTCAGGGCGTGGACTGCAGGAGAGCGCAGTAAACCAACCAGGAAAGGATGGGGTTTGAAAATGTGTTACCTTTGTGTATGATATGATTTTTGCTCATGAATTTACACAATATAGTTTTTAATGACGGCCGTTTAACAACCGGCTCACAAATTCCTGAAAACTGAACCTCGGCCCTCAAGACCCAGTGCAAGCCGGATCCAGCACGCCTGAGGCTGAGCTCCCTCCCGCCCGACCCCGGGCCAACAGGTGCCCTCAGTCGTCCAACCCCCAGAGACCAGTGTGCTCCGGTCCCCTGCAGCCAGAGGAGTCTCAGCTGGTGAAGGAGCTCCCTGCCAGCTGGAGCAGACGGGTCGCTTTCACTGAGAGCCAGGATTGAGCCCACCCACCGCCTCTGAGGACCAGCCTTCCAGTCTAAGCAGCCCCCCACTGCCCTCACCTGGGCTTCCCACATGTTGGGTGGGATTTCAGGCTGTGGGAAACAGAGCCCCTCCACTCACCACAGTCCTTTTAAATGCCTCCCTCGACAGAGACTGTTGCAGGAGCTGAGCCACCCAGCCAGCCCCACAGGAGCTCAGGAGGGCACTGACAGCTCACAGGCCCCCCTGCAGTCTGGGGAGCCCTGGTGTCACTTTGAGAAGCTGCCCAGTGTGGGGCGGGGCTTGTCCCGGGAAGGAAGTGGGGCCATTTCCACAGCAGCGGGTGCAGGGCCTGGCCTCCGGGTGGGGAGCGGCCTCCGCAGAGATGGAGCACATAGATTGGCCAGCTTTCTGAAGCTAGGGACCCCGGCCTCAGGGCCTGAGGCAGCCCAAGAGGAGGACCTTTGTTTCCTTCTACCGGGTTTGTAAACCTATGCAAAGGGTTATTACTCCGTGTTTTTTCAAGCCCCTCATGTGTCTTCAAAACGACCCTGGAAGAGGAAACAAAGATGTTTTGCAAGCAGGTGACAAGGGTGGGGATGGACGACAGCCTCCCATGGGGCTGGGGAGGCTGGGACAGAACCAGCCAGGCTGACCAGCCCGCCACTGTATCCTGCAGACGCTCAGACAAGGGCACGGCTGAAGTCCCCTGAAAGTGGGGGTGAGGACGGGGGCACAAGAGGGACTGAGGGGCAGGGGTGTGGATGCCACTGAGACAGGAAGGGGGAGAGGACTGGATATAGGGAAACAGTGGGGAAGGCAGGGCTGCAGCCCGTCCAAAGCCTGGTATAGCACACATCTTCTCAGGGGGCATTGAACCCCTCCGCTGTGCATCCAGAGTTGATTAAAAACCTGCCATTCCCCGTAACTGGACCTCATCAGTAAGCCCGCCAGGATCCCAGGGGGCTCTGAGGGGCAGAACCAGGGTGCGGGAGAGGAGAGCAACAGGAGATTGTAAGACCCCAGACAGCAGGGTTCATTCCACCAGATTGGAGGGGAAAACATCTGTGTCCACCACACACCCAGGGGGTTTTCAACCCCCACTTCCCACACGGATGAGGCTGCCTGCACGTTCCACAACTAGCTGCTGGGAACATGGGCGGTCTCTCACTGCTGGCTGGGCAGGAGTGACTCCAGCAGCTGAGCGGAGTCCCAGATGCTGAGCTGGGACATACGTTCTGATTTGTTGCCACACCTAGTCGGGCGAGGTCAGTAAGCAGCAAGCTGCCGGGTTTGTAAAGTGCCATGTCTCTTCCCTCTAGCAGAACTGTGATGCAGAGCATCCGAGGGTCAGGCACCCAGGAAGCAACGAGAAGCGAAGGCCACCCTGGGGAGTCAGGCTTCTGACCAGGAAAGGACAAGGCTCCAATGGGGATTTTGCCAGAGGTCCAAACGGCTCGTTCTCCTAGAACTTGTATCTTGAAAAGTTCTCCTTCCTCTCCCAGGCATTTCAGGGGAAAGGGCACTACGTGTGGTGAGACCAGTGTGGACAAGGCGCAGCAGCACCAGCCTCCATCCCCAGGGGGCTCAAGGTCCCTGGTCCTCCGAAGGGGATGCGCCCCAGCTCAAGGGCCTGGCGTTGTTCAGGCCGAGCTGCAGAGGACAGGGGCACGTGTACAGAGACGGTCGACGTAACTGTACTGGTGATGGAAAACCGAGAAAGAGCATGCATGTACATATACGTAAAAGTCCTGCGAGGAGACCAGGAAAGGGTGTCTCAGCCCACTCAGGCTGCCGCCACCAAATGCCCCACGAGGGGCAGCACGTGCACTGCAGTTCACTGCTCAGAGACCCAGGGGGCCGAGCCGTCCAAGGGCAAGGTGTCAGCCCAGCTGCCTTCTGCTGGGGCCACCTCCTGCTTCTACCAGCACCTCTGTCCTGGGCCCTCCTGCAGTGACTTTCCCAAGGGCCTGGGCCCCCTTCTTGAAGGGACAGCCCTCGTGACCCTCGCACAGCCCGCAGGCCTTCCTCCTAACCTTGTCATCCTGGGGGTTAACATCTCAGCATGAGAATTCGGGGAGGGGTGGGTACAACTATCAGGCCACAGCAGTAGGATAAAAGGTGAAAGGACAGAGAAGCTTCTATTTTTTATCTGTAATATTCCTGTTTGTTCTAATTTTTTACCGAGTGTATTTTTTAGTATTTTTAAATTAATAAACATTCAGCCCTGGCCATACATGCTGGATGCTGACCCTTCCCCAGTGCTCGAGAATGCAGCCTCTCCCAAGTCAAACCCAGTTCCCATGACCCAGCCCTTCCCACAGAGGGCAACCTCTGCTAAACAGGGATGCTCCGTGTCAGGACAGCTAAGGTCGCCTCCAGTCTCTTCCCTGGTAACCCCTTCACAAGGAGTGGGAAAAGCTGGGGTCCAGGGAGCAGAAATGTGGTGTGGTGGAAATGCTACCTGCTTCCTGTACCTTGTCGAGGGGCTGGCCCTGCTGGGTGGGGGGCAGGTGTGCAGAGAGGTCGGCAGGTGCCAGGACACCCGCTCCCCACGGACTCGCTGTGGGGAGTCTGGCCCCAGGGCAGGATTCCAACCCCAGGGCACTCCAGAAAGGGCAAAACTGCGAAGACAGCAGACACATCGGTGGTTGCTGGGGTGTGGAGTGGTGGGAGACGACCAGGCAGAGCACTGAGGAGTTCAGGGCGGTGAGACGACTTCGTGCCGGTCACAACAGTGGCTGCACATCACTGTGCGCTTGTCCCAACCCGCCGGACACCCAGTGCCAGGAGTGAGCCTCCCGTGGACCTCCTGTGAGCGGCAACGATGACCATGAGTCAGGGCAGGCGTGTGCACTGTGACAAGTGCGTCTCTCCGTGCAGTAGGGGAGGGGGACGTGCTGAGGACCGATGCTGTGGGGGCGGGGCAGAGAGCACGGGAAACCGCACGCCTGCTCCCAAACAAACGGAGGTCTCAGGGACGTTTGTGGATGAAGGGCGGGTGCTGGGTAAAGACCAGCCCGCCCCAGGGCCTGGAGCCACGCCCAGCGGGCGGAAGGGCCCCCACCACCGCCCCCGCCGCTCCAACCGCTTGCCCTTGCAGGGCCCCTCAGGGTGTGGCCAGCCCCCACCTGGAATTTCACTTTCATACATTTGGGGATGGAGGAAGTCTTTCAGTGCTTACCCCACATATATTTATAACCTGGAATTTTATAATACTTTCATGCATTGCCTCTATTAAATAAAAAACCTCTGCAATATCATATCAGTTAAGCTTCTGATTTCAATCACAAACCAGGTGTCTGCTCGAGTTTTCCCACCACCCTGCATGGCTAAACTCCGCCTGAACCCCCTGCTGCGGTTGGAGAGAGGTCCCGTTCCCCATGGTCTTCCTGCCTCCCTCTCCACCTCCCTCTTGGCTTTGCCATGCCTCCCCCTCGGAGGCTGTCCCGGGGACCACACCACACCTCCCCAGGCCTTTCCCTCCTCCGTTCCTACAAGGAACCCAGGCTCGCTCGGCATGTCAGGCGCTTGGGGTCTCTCTGGGGAGCAGTGAGACCACGCGCACAGTGCTCCGCTCCGAACACCAGCTCCCTGCCATCTTCTGCCTCTCTCAGAGCGGTGTCCCCACCCTCTCAGCCTGCCTGCCTGGCCGCCTCTGGAAGCCTGAGGAGCGAGTTCCTTTCCCTCTTCACAGAAACTCAGACCAGACCGTGAAAGATGTTTCAGGATCCGAGGTGCCCTGACCCTCAGACGCCCTGTGAGGTCCCCACCGCCTGGGCAGGGCTGTCTCTCCCGGGCCTCGCCTCTCCACTCAGGCACCGGCTGCGTCCTCCTCTCTCCACAGCTCCTGGTCTCTGCTCCCCCATCCACTGTGGGGCGCACTGCCTCTTAGGGTCCAAGTGTCCAGCCACGGGGAGAGACAGCTGGCTGCCTCCGAACCCAAGCCCCAGATCCCCAGGGAAGTGTCAGACCTGCCAGGAGGAAGAGGGCACTGGCGCGGCAGGTCACACAGAAGGGGAATGGCCCGTGGCGAGGCACCCTGGGGTGCCGAGGCTCGCAAAGTGGATGAGAGCATTCCTCTGAGGATCTGAGGGCCACAGGGACCTTCAGAGAGAGTGTTTGTTCTGCTTTGTTTTGTCCTGATGGGAGTGAGGCGAAGCACAGACGCTGGTGTCGGACCGACTCGGTTTTGGAACTCAGCTCACACAATGAAACCTGGGTAATGCTGAGAGTCACGGAGCCTCCCGGCCCTCCGCCCCTCCTCTGAGGATGGCCAGGGATGGGCCATCCTGGGGGGGTGTTCGGGGTGCCGCCCCCCCTTGGGGTTCCCAAGCAGTGCCTGTCTCCCTCATGGAGGGAGAGGCGTCTCCCTGCTGTGCCGCCTGACACGCCACCCTTCACAGGCCCTTTCTGGGGCCCCCAGGACCCTCCGAGTGAAGTCCTGTCTCCTCGAGCAGACGTCAAAGTCCCTAAGGCCCCTCTGTTCTCTGCGCTGCCTGCCCCATCACCAGACCAGGGCAGCTTCCCGCCCACTCCCACCACCCCATAGGCCTCGGGTCTGCCCCTCCCAGGAAGGCACTTGCACCAGGCCGCCCACAGCCAGACCGTGTCCCTTCCGTGGGCTCCCAGACAGGGACTTCCCCGGCCTTCCTGGGGGCCAGCGCTAGCAGCCTCGGCAGTTCTGGGGCCCACGTGGCAGCCTGCGAGTTTCTAGAGGGTGCAATGGCCCTCTGCCCAGCTGGCACTCAAGGTGGAACACCTCTCCAGAACTCCACCGGTGGTCTTGGCTCTGGCCTTAGAACGACCCCCCAAACACAGGAAGCCTGAGTCATTCACCCCACTCCGCGCCCCGAATCTCTCTGCCTGCCCCTTCATCTGGAGACACGGCCCCGGGAGCACGTCCTCCCAGGACGTCCGCTGGTTTGTCTTCGTTCTTCCTGAAGCCTGGTGCCCATGGGCGAGGCCGGACACCACCCCCCGTGCCGGCTCCCACCAACCTGCCCAGCCTCAGTCCCAGTGGCTTTCTCACTCAGGTGAGCCTCCTCCTCCCTGCATCCTGTGGGGCTTCTGGTCAACCACTTCCAGGTCCCCATCATGGGACCTGCTGTCCCACCAAGTCCCGTCTCTCCCCCACCCTAGACTTGAACACAAGAGACCAAGGTTCCACTATAAGCCCTGAGCAGGCTCGGGAGCCACCTTGAGATTTGTGACCTCTGGTCCAGAGTGGTTCAGCAACTCATCTGTCCACGGCTCTCGGCAGGGCAGCCTCACCTGTGCTCGCAACAGCAGGAAGCACGCCTGCACACCCCGAGGGCCATCTTTGCCCGGCTCTGCGCTGACCAGTGTCTGCAAGTCCTCCTTCAGCGCCCACAGCAAAGTCCCTGGGATTTTACCAACCAGGAAACTGCAGTTCTCGGAGATTAAGAAATCTAATCACTAGCTCCATAGAATGGAGGGTTAGGTTAGACAGCAAAGCCACTGGGGCTCAGAGCACCGCAGATACGGCAGCTGGAGGTCCCCGTCTCTCCCTCCTGTAACCAGGAGTCTCCTAGTTTCAAACTTCCAGCACCCAAATTGGCCTCATTTGAGTAGAGAAGCAGCCTGGCAGGCAAGCACAGCCTGAGGGTGCAGAGCAACGCCCACCTCTCAGGAACTCCCTGCTCGGGCACTCAGGCCCCTCGACAAGATGGCCAGAAGCCACATGGCTTTCACCTCGCTCGCCCAGCCACGTCTGCTCCCCGGCGCGGTGTGAGAGCCGAGCCTGCAGGCTCGCCAAGCCTCTGCAGACGCTTGCCATCTCTCTCACGGTTCGGCATAGCGAGGCTGCATCTCGTCCACGCGGTCTGACGTCAGGGCTGCAAATTGTGGCAAAGTTTTCCCCATTTATTCAACACGATGCCCTGAGTTCCTCACACTCCTGTTTCAAGGGCGACAAGGACTGGCCTCCATGGCCAGACCATGAGGAAAGACCGGCACTGCCCAGGTTGGCGGCCACGTGAAGAAAAGCTCGGGAGCTGAGGGGCCCCCTGGCGACACCGGCCAGCTTGGCTGACGGTCAAGCGGGTCCCCTGTCATCACTATGCAATGAGCAGTGCTTCATCCACCAAACCTTTCCCCCACTCCTGGGGCTCAGGGCACCCAGGGCTGCCTGCCAAGCCCCTGGGCACAGCTGCCCGCGGACTGAACTGGGGCCTCGCCACACTCGCTCTGAAGCAGGACCACACATCCGAGTACTCAGTGTGCGGCTTCCCAGAGGATTGGGAAACATGCTTGATGTGGGTAGGGGATGGAGACGGGGGAATTCTTGTGGCCCGGGGGCAGCGGAGGGCTCCAAACACAACACAGGGCTTGGCACAGCCCAGCAGCGTCCTGCCAAGACCTTCTCCCTTGGCTGGTGAGGCCTGTGCATTTCAAAGGCAGCTCAGCCCTCACTCCAGGCGTCACCATGCAGTGTGCCTCAAGGTCAGCCCCACAGTCTGATGCCTAAAATGCTCCCCCACTTTCTGCTCCCCCCTCCATCCGATTTCTACTTCTCTGTCACAGTCCGATTCCTTTCCCCCGAGACTGCCCCTCTGGTCTTCCGAGAGCACACCAGCCCACCGCAGCCCCACATCTGGGACAATGCAGAACTTGCCACGAGTGGGCGCCGGGCCCTGCGCAGCCCGTGGCGTCTTCTGAGCTGCTCCCACCGCCTGTTCGCACACAGCACAACTTCCCGTGCAGTTATGATGCTGCCGGGAGAGGAAGTGGGGCCGTCCCCACCCAGTGCACTTGGGCACACAGTTTTAGAGTTCCCGACCCAGAAGTGGGGCAGGCACGAGACCACGGATGCCACTGGGTCCCCATGAAGGGCGCCGCTGCCCAGCAGGGACTGGACGTGGGACACAGAGTCTCTCTGCCACGGCTGACTCAGACGTCTGGGTGGCCTCGCCGTCCAGCAGGGGAGCTTTGGAAAGGAGGAAGAAGGGGACAGGTGTGCCAACAGCACCGCACACCAGTCAGGCCTGCGCCAAACACACGAAACCAAACCGCCACCTCTGCCCTGCAGGTGCAGACACTTCAGCCAGGCCACAGTCTGCCAGCGACACCGCTCTGCTGGGCCGCCTGCCCCGCGCTCCCCACACCTTCCGCCGGGAGAGCTGTCCACCTCTGAGGACACACACCAAGCAAGCGTCCCCCCTTGTGTGTGGCCTTTGTTCCTCCTGCTGAGATGGGACCGGCCCTCCCTCAGCCGGCCCCACCACATGGCACCCGCCACACACCTATGCATGCACAGCAGTCCCCCTGCCCCACAGTGGGATGCTTGAGGCAGAGTTAGTGGCCACTGGGAGAAGGGGTGTGTGGCCATTGATTCTTGACCCCGTGTCAAGTGGGGATTCCCGTGGAAGCTGCTGTCCCGTCCAGTGGAAGGGCGAAGCCCTCCGGCGTCCACCGCGGCTGCAACTCTGGCCGTGCCGGCGCCCCTGAGCGGCAGCTCTGCAGGGACCACGGCAAGGATGGGGCAGGCAGGGCGGGGGGCGGCCCACGAGCGCAAGCAAGTTCAGGCATCTCAGGACTTCCTCACCTGCAGCCAGAAGGTTGAGGACAGAGCCTCCACTCGGATGAGAGAAGCTAAAGGGGAAGTGCTGGTCAGACGGCCGAAGGTCTGGGCCCCAGCCTCCACCCTGGGCTCCACCCTGTGTCATGGGGGCCGTGCCAGTGGCTCAGTTTCCCTCTGTGACCTGCGCTGTTCCTCAGATCCATGGCCTGTGGCAGCAGAGCCAACGGCCACAGCTGCCTGTGTACAACCTACCCAGTCAGTAGCCTCGGCAAAAGTAGTCTCTTTCTCAAAATTTCCCCCAGCTCTCTCTCCCAGGGTAGACCGTGGTGTGGCCCAATCCATGGCTCACCTTCTCCACCCCACCCCCCTACCCCCCGAAAAGCCAGGAGGACAGAGGGCTGGCCAGAGACCTGTGGCCACCATGAAACCCAGGGGCCTCCAAGGGC
>PVIA01001481.1:26234-277077 GCA_004024845.1 Tonatia bakeri
CCCGGGATGCAAGCGGCGGAAGCGCAGAGCAGCTGGAGAGGAAGCGGCTTCCTCCCGTGTGTTAGTCGGGCCTTGTGAGGAACAAGAGCGGCACCTTTCCGGGAGCTCCAGCTGCTCCTCGGCCTCCCCAGCCGCCCCCAGGGAAGAAAGAGGCTTTCACGGCGGGCGTGGTGTCAGGCTGGCGGCAGCCCAAGCCCAGACAGTGCCCCATTGAGGGGCCCAGGGCCAGCCGGGTGCCTCTCCCTTCCCCTGTGCCCCTGAATGGGCCGTTTGTGGGCCAAACAAGGGCTGGGAGATCCCCTGCCACCTCCGGCGAGGCCGCAGCTGTGGACCTCCTTGGGAACCCCGCCGGCCGCGCATCCCGGCCCGGGCCCACGAGAGGAGCACGGGATCCGGGAAGGGTCCTCAGGAGCCTCGGGAGGAGAGAGAAATATTCCTCAGTTCTCTCCACCTCCCAGGCCTCTCTGCCAGCTGCTGGGGTGGCAGCTCTGCACCCCAAAAACACTTGGTGTCCTGCCCGCCTGTGGCCCGACCCCTCCCTGTGTCATCCTCCCTGATGGCTAGAGAGAGAGGAGAGAGCAGGGACCCTCCCCCCTCCCAGGCCAAGTTTAAGATCAGGGCCGCACTCAGCCTGGTCTCCATACCCTCAGCCTCTGCAGAGCTGAGCGACCGGCCTGGGAGGAGATGGCCAGACACTCTGGTCCCACGCCACGTCACAGCCTTGTTCTCACTGACTGTCCCGTCCCAGAACAGGGCAAGAGGAGTTCCTCCCAGCCCTCAGGGAGTGATCTGCTGCCCCGGGGGCATGGGCGGGCAGCCTCATCCCGGTCTTCTGCTCCCGGGGGCCACAGGGCTTCCCAGAGTGCTGTGACCTCGGAAACTCGGGCTGCTCTGTCCTCACCTCTCCCCGTGGGCGCCTGTGCCCGCACGTGGGAGTCTCCCGTTCTCGGGACTGGCCTGGGTCTGCAGCTTGAAGAAGCCTGTCATTGCGGGAAACATGCTGACCTATGCACTTCTCTGGGCTGGGGACGTCGGCCTCATGAGGAATTGATGTTGTGGTATAAAGCAGGTAAGCCTGTCCTTCCCAGAGAGACAGCTGGGAGAGAGGGGACAGCCCAGCCCCAGAGACAAACTGCGCCAGCTTGATTGTGGACGGAACCTGAAGGGGGGTCCCAGGCAACCCACACACATCTCCTTCGCAGGAGCTGGCTCTCCGCCTCTCCGCCATGTTCAGTCCATCAGACAGCCCTTAGTCCCTGGAGAACTGTCTCTGTACCAGCTCCTAAATGCCGTCACCGCCCCCCCACCCCCGGTGTGCAGCCACTACCCCGGTCCTGCCTAAGGGCTGGGCGCTCCTCCCCCAGGGAACCCTGACCCTTCAGACGAGCGTGTCCACCCAGCAGGTGCTCGGCCTCCTCCCCGCCTTTTCCTCATCAGGCTAGTGCGTGTCTTCCACAACTCCCACCACTGTCGCCCGCTTTCTGCCCACCGGCTGGCGATCTGCAGACCTGCTCATGCTGTCCGGGGCCCTTGCAAGGGCAGGAGTGCGGCTGAGGTCTGCCCCACCACGGTCCTGGGCGGGCAGCAGGAGTCTCAGAACACACTCCCTGCGTCGACGGCACCGAGCTTCCTGGTGAGAAGCTCACACGACCTCCCACATGAACCTGGTTAGCCCACCATCTCCAGTCAATTGGGTTTTATTTTTAACCCGAGATCTAATATTCATTTTTCACTCAACTGTAATTGACCATCTTAGCGTTGGTCCATCAGTCTGATGTGTGGGGTTCTTTTAGGAATATTGATTCAGTGAGTGGGACCTCCCACATTTATATAACCTACAAATACCCAAATATGACTGTGCCCTCATTCAAATTGTCGGTAAGGGTGGAGGTAAAACTGGCACACTGAGGCCAGGGGCCCAGACGCCCCATCAGAGGGCCTGTGCATGGGGTCTTAGCCCCACCCCTGCCGCAGGGACAGAGGCCCAGCCCGGAGAGAGTTCAGTCCTGCTTCCACCCCAGAGACCCCCCTCAAAGAAAACCATGCTGTCGGACAGCAGGACGCACACTTGCACCTTTCCCCAGCTGGATGGGATCAGGAGCTCAGCATCGTTCCCCCTACTTCGCAAAAATAGGAGCCTGTGGGTGCAGCAGACGCCATGAACTCTGGACCCAAATTATGCATTAGGTAACCAGTCTCTAATCTTTAAAGGAGATTATTTTTTATCAGAACAGCCTTCCCACCAAAACCCTACTTGCTCCTTTCTAAGACACATCCCCCAATGAAAGCCAGCGCAGCCAACGCGTCACAGAAGCCTCTGCACTTTCCTGGGGGTCTCCACACCCGCCCGAGGAGACACCGCTCTCCTTTCCCAGGGAAAGCCAGAGCGACTCTGCCCACGGCTCGCAGACACTGGCCTGAATCCCAGACCCAGCCTGCGTGCAGCCGGCCTGAGCGCTGACGCTCGGGCAGCTCTAGGGCAGGGCTCCCCACTCGGGCTGCGGCAACGCCTCCAGGCACAGCCGTGGGAAAGAGCACACGGTCCCAACCCGACGAGTCCCTCAGCCCTTCCCCAGCTTTGTGCCCAGCAGAGTCTGAGTGTGAGCTGAAAAATGGATTAGATAATAGCGTGAGAATAAATAAGGCACTCACTTTGGGGTTTCTACTGGAAAGAAGCGGGGAAACAGAAGTCCCAGCTAAGCTCATGATTTGAGTGCGTCTAATCGTGGATGCACAGCCGGCAGGGAGACCCAGTAACTCGATCCTTCTGGAACTGCAGCTCATCAGCCTTCCCCCCTTTCCTCGAAGGGCCTGCTACAAAGAGTGAATACAGCTCACCTTGCTCCGCGGCATCGGCCTTACAAAGGGGAGTTTCCACTGAATCGTTACACTGTACACCAGAAACTAATGAAATGTATGTCAATTGTATTACAAAAAAACTTCTTCAAAAAAATTTTCCTCTTTAGAAGGGGTTTACTTCTCTTCAAAAGCCCTGTTCAAATCGTGCACTCCTCTCCATCATTCTGTTCTGATAAAATATGACTTCCCTCACTCGGTTCCCATGGTGACACATCCCCCCAAGTCACCAAATCCGTCCCTGTTAACATCTCCCCACTCATCCCTCTGTTTTCTCTCATTACTTCCTATGGAATGACAGATGCCAGAGTCTCCCAGGCTTCCTGTCACACAGACACAAGGACTGGCTTCAGTATTTTGTAGGATCGGCCAGGCTGCTTCCCCTGGGGGGCTGCCCGCCACCGTCCCTCCAAACCCCCGCTCCTGCTCCTCCCAGTGAACTCGGCCCTCCCGCCCTCTCCTCCCCTCCCTCTGTCCCTCACACATGTGCAGATCTCGCGCTGTCCTTCCGAGAGTCACCGCCAGCCCAGGGCCCTGTCACATCAGACTCACACTGAAGGTCTGGAAACCTGGGAAAGAAAGCACATCGAGACCTTTGACTCCTGCATTGCTGCTGCTGTCTACCCATCATCAGGGGTCCCTTCCTGGCCGAGTTATAGGGACGCCCTCCGAACGGAGCCCTAGGCACCACATCTCCTCTCCCTGCCCAACAAGGGAACATTGGAAAAATAAGAAGAAAACCACCAACCAAAAATCTACGATAATTCGGCCATCCTAAAACACAGATATGTCTGAAGCCAGGGTTTTCAGTACTGATTTTTAAAATTTAGCAAGCAAGAAAAAAAAATTTTCATGACATAAAGACACAAAATTTCTGGCGTTTCTTTTAAGTCACAGGAGATCTATGTGAATGGCGTTCAGTCATTTCAGGCTGCTCTGCATCCTCCGAGCAGTACCTGCAGCTGCCTTTAGCGGTGGGGAAGTCACTCAGGTCAGTGCATGAGGTCAGAGAAAGCCAGGGCTCGGGACTGTACACGGAGTATTCAGGTCTGTGACGGCCCCAGAAGGGAGTGTGCCAGAGCATCCCAGGCTCTCAGGGTCGAGGGGGCTGCCATTCTCCGTGCAAGCCCCTGTGCTGGGAAAGCCCCGGGATAGCCCCTGCCTTTTACGAGCACACAGACCACAGGGCTGACCAGCATGGACACCCGCCTGGCAGATGGGAGGCCACGTTCAGGCCAGAGCTGACCCTGCACCACAGACATGCCCCATCCCACAGGAGTCAGCCCATGCCCACCTGCCACCCCTTCCCACCGGGCAGCCCGTAGCTTCCCCACCCCAGCCTGGAACACTCTGCACAACCTCGTTAGTGCTTCTCACCCGGGAGTTAGTCAGGGCCGTGGCCAGAGACAATAGCAGCCTTGTACCAAAGAGAGTTTACTACGCGGTCTGTTTATGGAGAAGCAGGGTGTAGGGAAACCACAAAAGGAGGTGCACACCCAGGGGAGACAAGAGGGCTCTGTAAGCGCCCTGGCCTGAGAAGGTGGAAGGAGGGGTGGTCCCAAAGCCAGGGAGAGGAAGGAGGGGGAGCTGAGGGGTGCAGCCAGAGATAGCATGCCCTTGGGAAGGGGTGGGGGCATCCATTCATGCTCCTCCCTCCCTGCAGGTATCTACACTGCTCATCCTTGGATGAGTTCACCTGGGAGTCGGGGCAAAGGTCCCTATGACATGGTGAGTGACCTGGAAGAGTGAACCCAAGGCACAACACACTGACGTAATTTCTAGATGGCAGACATGGCCCCCGGGTTTGTGCCCAAGGATCTCCTTCCTTAACATGGCCAAGCATGGAGAGCTTAAGGGGGCATCCCACACATGGCTAAGTCCAGCTTCTCTCAATGGGCTCTGGTGCACGGGGCCTCCCCAGGGCCGGGCCTGCTACAGCTGGCCCGGCCCCTCCTCCCGCCCTCCTCCCGCTGACCCACTTCCTCCCACACCGGACACCAGCCCACTTCCTTCCTTTTTCTTAAATCAGCAGGAATTCAAGGGTCATCATACAGATCAGGCACCTAACTGAAGGGAGGGCAGGGAGTACAGTGCAACGAGCAACTCCGAAGCCCTTACTAGGCATCACGTCATAAATAGTCACTAACTACCCTCTCCCGTCGAGGAAGCCCTGACACGCTCGCACCATCTCCCAGACACCCGACCTCCTCAGGGGTGTGCCCACCTCCCTCGACCAACAACTCTCCAAACCCTAACTCATCTCGATCTAACCCTGTAAATATTTTAATGCAAGCATTTAAAAAAATCAAACTGGCAAAATTAAAAATTTTTAATACACAGGGTCCAGCAGAAGGAGTGTGTGCTTGAGTGCGTGTGGTAGGGTACATGAATGTCTCGAACAAGGTGGAGAGCGATTTGAACATTTCACCTAAAATGTCATATGGTGTGCTTGAGTGTGATATTGTTATGTTACAGAACTACATGCTTATGATTTTGCAATAAAAGATTTTTATGTAATAAACGAGGGGCATTATTTGTGCTAGACCTTGTATTTTATTGATTTGGCTATTACAGTTATCCCAGTTTCCCCCTTTTTCCCCTCCACCTGGCATCCCCCATCCCTCCAGCAATCCCATCCCTTAGTTCATGTCCATGGGTCATGCATGTAAGTTCTTTGGCTTCTCCATTTCCTACATTGTTCTTAACCTCCCCCCGTCTATTTTGTACCTACACAAGTATGCTTCTTATTCCCTGTACCTCCCCCCATTCTCCTTCCTCCTCCCAGCTGATAACCCTCCATGTGATCTCCAAATCTATGATTCTGTTCCCATTCTTGTTGTTTGCTTAGTTTGTTTTGTAGATCTATTTGTTAATAAAAAGGGGCATTATTTGTGAATTTGTTGACTTTTTTATGTTCATAGCTTTGATCTTCTTTTTCTTAAGTAAGTTCCTTTAACATTTCATATAATAATGGCCTGGTGACGATGAACTCCTTTAGTGTTACCTTATCTGGGAAGCTCTTTATCTGTCCTTTGATTCTAAACGATAACTTTGCTGGGTAGAGCAATTTTGGTTGTAGGTCTCTGCTTTTCATCACTTTAAATATTTCTTGCCAAACCATTCTAACCTACAAAGTTTCTTTTGAGAAATCAGCTGATAGTCTTATGGGAACTCCTTTGTAGGTAACTGTTTTTCTCTTGCTGCTTTTAAGATTCTCTCTTTATCTTTAACCTTCAGCATTTTCATTATGATGTGTCTTGGTGCGGCCCTCTTTGGGCCCAACCTGTTTGGGACTCTCTTTGCCTACTGGACTTGTACATTTCCTTCACCAAATTACGAAAGTTTTCTTTCATTATTTTTTTCAAATAAGTTTTCAGTTTCTTGCTCTTCCTCTTCCCCTCTGGGACCCTGTGACCCGGATGTTGGCACATCGGAGATGTCCCAGAGGCTCCTTCTTCTGTTCTCGTTTTTGTGAATCCCTTTTTTCTTCTCGCTGTTCTGACTGAACGCTCTTTTCTTCCTTATGTCCCAAGTCATTGATTTGATTCTCGGCTTCATCCCCTCCACTGTTGGTTCCGTGGATTCTTCTTTATTTCACTGAATGCAACCTTCATTTCTGCCTGGGTCTTCTTTATGCTACTCCAGTGCCCAGGGAGTTCTTTGAGCATCCTGACATCCAGTGTTTGAACTCTGCATACAATAGGTTACTTATTTCCATTCCATTTAGTACTTTCCTGCAGTTTTGATCTGTTCTTTCATTTGGGACTATTTCTTTGTCTCCTCAATCTGGCAGCCTCCTTATGTTTGTTCCTGTGTGTTAGGTAGAGCTGCTTTGACTCCCTGTCTAAGTAGCGTGGCCTGTTGTAGAAAAGGCACTTGTCTGGATGAATGTGACTTCTTTAGATCCTTGGCTGCCAGACTTCCATACAGCTCAATTTTCTGATGGATCTGGGTGACGTTTGTTTTATAGTCTAGTTGTGATTTTTGCTGTAGTTGTGCACAGAGGCAGAGTGTTTACCTATACCTCCATCTTGGCTGGAAGTCTCTTAATAAGAGACTGACCGCAGACAACCAGGTGGTCCAGGCAGCAGTCCCTCGCAAGTGCTAAGTTTTATTTTTCGACTGCAGTTGACAGTCAGTATCGTTTTGTGCTAGTTTCAGGTATACGGTGCGGTGGCTAGACAGTCACACACTTTACAAAGTCACCCCCTGATATTTCCAGCCCCCATCTGCACCATGCACAGCCACCACAATGTTACTGCCTACACCCCTAAGCTTGCTCTCTGTCCCTGTGACTGTTCTATGACCACCAACCTGCCCTTCTTAGCCCCTCCCCCTTCACCCAGGCCCCCAGCCCCGCCCCTCCTGCAACCATCTCTCTGGTTTCTGCCTATGAACCTGTTTCCATTTTGGTTTTCATTTATTTAAATTGGGAAATTTTTAAAATAGAGTTTTCTTGAACAAGGGTCAGAATTTGGGTGAGGAAGGTAAAGCAAGATCATTCACATGTAGGATAAGACCCTCCCTTTATCAGATCTGCTCTAACCTTTTCCTGCTTTGCTCATCATGGATTTTTCCCACTGACTTTGATTTTTATTTTATTTTTTTAAAGATTTTATTTACTTATTTTTAGACAGAATTGGAAAGGCAGAGACAAAGAAAGGGAGAGAAACATCAACTGTGGTTGCCCCTTGTGCGCCCCCACTGGGTCTTGGCCTGCAACCCAGGCATGTGCCCTAACTGGGAATCAAACCAGTGACCCTTTGGTTCACGGGCCAGTGCTCAATCCACTAAGCCATGGCAGCCAGGGGTGATTTTTAAATATTATATCTTGACCACTGAGTTTGTTGGAATCCCTTATTTCTGGATCCAGAGCAAGCCCCTGCTGCCATCCCAGGCCTGGCCTGCCCGAGGTTCACCCTTCCTCACGAAGCACGCCCACCAGCGTGTGTTTCCAAACCCACCAGGGGAGTTCTTTCCCAAGCAGAATTCTGCCGTCAATTCCTGCCAATTTTGAGAGTATTTTTTTTTTGCTTCCCTTCCCCCATTGGACCACAAGCTCCTTCAGGATAGGAAACGGTGCTTCATCTATTTCCGTATCCCCAGTGTCTGGACTTGGGAGATGAATTACAAACAGTTGCTGAAGACTAGGATCCAGGGCAAAATCTGTGAGTGAGTAAGGTCAGCTCGTTACCTGCTGGGTCTCTTCGGAGCTGTTAGTCTTCGGTGACTGAGCGAGCTGGCTGGCAAGGGCCTGAAGGGATCATTCAGTCTCCTCACTCGACACACTGTGGGGCTGGGGCTACACCTGCGGTGTGTTAGCAAGTAAGCCACTCAGGTGGGTGATTCTGACAGCATCCCAGGGGCCAGAACAAAGTGGAGATTTCTGAGGGGTCCAGGAAGGCCCTTCACGGCCACAGCGCTGTTCCTTCTCCCAAGAGCAGTCTCGGGGCCTAGGATGGGGAGCTCACGACAGGGAGAAACACACAAAGTGCGAAACAGGAGAATCACGGACACCCACCCCACACCCTGGGTCTGAGCTGCTCATGCTGGAGCGAGGCACAGAGACGCCTCAAAAATCGAGGCTGGAAGGTGCGCCTGCCGGGAAGGCACGGGAGAAAGGGGCAGAAGGGAGGCACAGCAGTGTGAGGGGCTTGCTTCCTCCCTCCTCCTGGGGAGCTCACTCTACCCATGCGCAAGATGCCCAGAGAGCAGACAAGGGTCTCCTCACCCCTGCACCAGGATGGTTTGGCCAAAGGACATTGAGGGTGACATGCCTCCAACAGCCAACACTAATCTCTCCTCCCGGAATAGCCCAGAGAACCCGTGGAACCTGCCAGGCCACCTTTCAGAAACGCCTGTGGAATTCTCTGTCCTGTTGGCTGCCACAGAACTGTCTCTCTGGCACCTCTCCGGTGAGCTGTTCTTCGTCCTCAGCAACGTCCCCTGGGACCCACCAGCCCGCGGCGGGTGAAGCTGGTGAGACCCCGTCAGAGGAGCACATCCCAGACAGACCGGGCACACGCCCACACACAGTCACTTCTTCCTCACAGCGTCCCCGGGTGAGAAGAGGTCAGACTGACCTTGAAGAGGAAGTGTCCGGTTTTGATTCGTTACCATGGCAATGCCAGCCTTCTCTCCCAGGGCACCTGCCCCCAGGGTTCGCACCTGCCAGCTGGTAGCAAGAGTGGCCCGGCTCCCTGTCACTGGGCTTGTTTCACCAACAAAGGTGCCAACAGTGCCAGCTGGCTTCACGGGGTGGATACCTGCCCACTGAGCACTAGCCCCGGGACCGGGGACTTTTCAAAGGCCGGCCAACAGCTGGCAGGCAGGCCCCGCCAGGCCGCTGTCACCCAGGGCTGAGCAGGAGACAAAGGCTCATTGTGACACTGAGCCCCGCCCGCCCGCCCGGGTGTCTTATTCTGAGCTCCTGGGCCCTTCCTCCAGGAGGGCCGTGGGGCCAAAGGTGCCTCTCCCGCATTCTGTGTTCTCTGCGGTCCCCCACCTCTGCATGAGGTGGGGAGGCGCTCCCCAGTCCTGGGCCTCATCCCGGTGCCGATCCGAAAGCTGCCGCCAGTCCCCTCCGGCCAGTGGGTTCAGGTTCAGAGCTGGTAACCAGAAGCCACTTTGGAGTTCCTCCCCTGGTCCCACACCAAGGCCTTGGAGGGTTTCTTGTCACATGAGGTTAGTGTGGTTTCACATCCCCTCCAGCAAAGCTCTGTCGAAACTCTCCAGTCTCACATGGCTTCAGCTCAAAACCACTGCCCGGCCAGCTGCCCCTGGAGCACACAGTCTGGAGACCTGGCCTCCAGGCTCAGCCTAGGCGACACGGCCCTGAGCACTCTCTGGTTTGCAGTCACTCTCATAGGAAATCAAGGTCGGCACAAAGGTCACTAGGGTCCCTTCCAACTCTCCTTAAAAAAAAAAAAAAAAAAAACACTTTATTTTTTTTCACTGTCTAACCTGGGAATCTCCAAACACTGAGTGAGATTATTTTGATCTAAAAACTAAATGGACGCACACAACAACACAGGTGAAGAGGGTGAACCTCAGAAATGCTATTTGGATGAAAATAGCTCATGCAAAGGTCTAAAACAGGCAACACTAACCTACAGCAAGAAATAAAACAAAACCGGGAAGTGGCTGCCTCTGGGGTGGGTGGGAGCAGGGGTCAGCAGGAGGGGCGTGACGGGACTCTGTGAGGTGAAACTTGTATTTTACATCTGGATGGGGATTTGGGTCACACAGATAAAACCCTTTGTCAGAACTCAGAACGCTACTCTCACGAGGGACCGATGGAGGGATGGAGAGAGAGGTAGTGAAATGATTACAGCAAATATTCATTGTAGAATCTACATGGATATACCAGGGCTCACGGTGGAATTCCATAAACTTTTCCACATTTGAAAGCCTTCCTAATAACATAGTGGGGGGAGACACACTGTAGTAAATTATAAAATATCTGACCCACCCACTCCTTCCCTCTTTTTTGACACATGATCCTTTCTCCCATGAACTGAGGTCAGTGGGCCTGGGACTGGTACTCGATCCTCACAGACAGGTCAACAGTGCTCGTGATGAAAAAGGACTTTGCTGCTACCCGTGGCCTTAACGGAGAGAGGGCACAAGCTCTGTGCGCCCAACCCCGCCCTGTGTCCTCACCCCCTCCGCACAAGGACCAGAAATAGGCGGCCTGACAGTGAACACCTCCCAGTGAAGGCATGTACTCCAACCCCCAATGCAGGGGACATGTACCTTCAGACCCACTCTGCTGGTGACTCAGTGACCAGGGACACTTCACAAGCACATCTTCTACCCCATCATGCATGGAAACAGCACAAACAGGTCCCTCTGATACTGGCTTCCTCGACCACTTCCCTTTCAAACTCCCGAAACACACTCTCCTCTGTCACCCCCAAGTCTAACCCCTCCTCTCAGGCAGCCTTCAGTCCAGACACGCACAGGGGCGCCAGCTGCAGTGCTCTGCGCTGGGGGTGGCTAGCTTCTCCCCAGGGGTGGGGGGTGGTTACCAAGAAGGCAGGGGAACTTCTCTCCTAGGGATGCAGTTCAGGACCCTTGTCCCCTTTGCTGGTGGGCAAGCTAATCAAATCTAGCAAAACACACACACGCACACAGGCCAGGGTGGTTTGAGGACCTGAGTTGTCCGAGGGGTTAGAGTGGCTTCTGTGCCCCACACCAGTGTATGATCCAATGCCATCAAGGGGGTGAAATGTAAGTTCATGCAAAGTCGAATGATCGAATGTCTAAACAACTGTTCTGTACATCAGTAAAAAAGGTCCAAGTTCACAAGCAAAGAACCGAATGGTGGGGGCTCTGGGAGTTTAAGGAAGGACAGACGCCTCTGACAGAGGTGGGCAGGGGCCCCCAGGGTGGGATTTCAGCTATATCTGGAAAAGGTAGGTTCCAAGGCAGGCCAGCCACGGAGAGAGACCGCTCGGGCAGGTAAAACCAGGTGGGTGAGGGAGCACTGTCCACAATGCCGGGCGTTCTTCATGTAAGCAGCCTCTGTGACCCAGAGCTCCTTGAAATGACTGCTGCCCGAGTTCCCCACACACAGTCTGGGGGAATATGCAGAAATAACACTGAACTCTCTAACATCCACCTCAGTCTTCCCTAACATCCAAGCAGACGAGGGTAGATCACGTCCTCATGCTGGACTGCAGCAGCAGGAGCTCACCACCCAGGAGGGACATCCCGATGGCCCAAGCACCCTGAAGGACAGGCCAGAGAATGGCCGCTACTCCAGATGAGCCCCTGTCCAGCACCAGAGGAAGGAAGGGCGGGGCCACGATGGGAGGGAAGCGGACATCTGCCTTGGAGAAGAGAGACAACAGGGAAGGAAGCCGGGGCTCCGGGCTGCAGAGGCAGGGGGGGCGCCTGTGGCACACTGCACTTACACTGGCCTTTCTGACAAGCACGGAGGGAAGGAATGGGGGTGCAAGCCCCGTGCACACCCAAGGAAGTGCTTCTCGAGCCAGGAGCCGGGAGCCAAGGCCTGCAGCAAGAGTGGCCTGGGCTCCACACAGCCAGAAGGCCGGTGCGGCGGGGCACGGGGGCCAGGTGCAGGGGAAGACGGCAGCGTCTGAACTGAACGGCAGCCAGGGCCAGCCGTGTGGGGCACTGGAGGGGCCGCGACTCGTGCTGGGAGGAGAGGGAGAGGTACTGCAGGGTGCCGAATAGGGCTGACGTGACTGCACCCCCACCGAACAGACCCCCACTGCCGGCCCGCCAATGACAGCAGCAGCCTAGCACTGGCTCGGACAGCCACCCAGGTGAGAGAGGGTGGCGGCCGCACAGTGAGGGTGTGGGTAGAGATGGTCAGAAGTGGTGAGATTCTTGGAGACAGACCCCAGGAATTTTCCTGGTGAACGGGTGTGGGTGTGAGGAAGCAGAGAACTGATGACTTCCAGGCACTCCCTGGAGCAGCTCCCAGTGGCCCTGCCGTTTGCTGGGGTGAGGAAGACTACGGGAGGAGGAGTCGGTTTGGGTCTCAGGGGAGAGGTTAAGGATCAGGAGTTCCGCCCTGACCTTGCTGGGCTGGAGATGCCCACGAGGCACCCAGTGCATAGACACATCCTATCAGAGAGGCGTCGCAAGGACGTGCGTGAACCTACGGCACTGAGCAGAGCGCCAGCCGGCAGACAGGAGGCAGTGAGAGCCGGAGACAAGTGAGACCACCGATGAGGGCAGACTAGCACGGGGCCTGCAGCCTCCCGGTAAGAACGCTGCCAGCCTGCATGGCAGAAACGAGGAACCGCCACCGACCAGATGGCTGCTGAGTCCCCGGGACCGCGCCATGGCGAGTCGCACAGGCTGCGCCGTGTTGAGAAGACTTTGAGGCTGCCTCTCAGCTTCAGGAAGAAGCCTGGGTTGCAACTTCTGCCAGAACTTGGGCAGGGAATCGGCATCAGTTTGACAGGTGTGGGGGAGCCCTGTGACAGGACCCTCCTGCAGTGGTGTAAGCAGCCCCGTCTGACAAACGCAGGGCTTCTCCTGCCCGCTCTGGGCCCGGGTCGACGCCCCGGCCAGGTGGCCCCACCCCACCCCACTGGGTCCCCCCACCCCACCCAAAAAGCGCACAGAATTTCAGATCCTGCGGCACCTCTCCTGATTAAAGCCGTGACACAGAAGCACAGAATCAAGAGTATCAACTTCAAAAGAACTGGTCCCTTTTGGCTAAAAAAAGAAAAATGGTACCACTGGATTCATGAACTTGTATTTGTCCTATTTGCAAACTGAAATGTAAGAGAAAAAGAAACAAAACATGAGACAGGAATAATCGGAATGATTTGCACACGAGTTTTCTCAGTTGAGGGTGACTGAAGACAACACCGTAGGAGCAACCATGAAAAATGTGCTGTTATTTTGTCTTCCTCATTCCCACAGCTGCCGGCACCATTCCCTGCTGAACAGTAACCCTGTGGACACCAAGAACTCTCATCCTCTCTTGCGGCACCAAAGCCTTCCCACAGTCATTTGTACTAACATTGGCAGGAGGTGTGCATCCCTTTGATTCAAATAACTCTGCACCCCCAAGTCCGTCTGTGCCAGGGCCCGGCCAGCTGCCTGCAGGCCAGTGGCTATCTCCTGGTCTGGGGGCCCGTGACAGCTAGCTACCCAGAGCAAGCCCCTGTGGGGAACAGAGAAAACGCAGATGAGGAACCAGTGTCCCGCCACCCTGAGGACCGGCCTAGCTGCTGAGTGACAGACGTTAGTGACCTGCTCACCCTGGACCCAGGCCTCCCCAGGGCCGAGCGGAGGGTGAGAGCAGGCTCCAAACTGAAAGTCGTCTGCATGGTCCCCAAACATCTGTCAAGCACCAACTGCATGTGAGATGAATGCTGCACTTCAGAGAAAAGTCCAAGGTCACCTGCAAAGACAGCCTGTGGCTGAGCAAGTGGCCAAAAGTCCAAAGGAAGAGTGGTCCCTAGAACCCCATATGGTGGGGACTGGAAACCACATCTCGATCTGATGTTTGCTGCTCACTTTCTGTAGATATTCTGTTTACTATTTCCAACAAGGGCACTCGGGAGGGAGGTCAAGTGTCCACTTAAAAAAAGGAAAAAGTACTATAATTTCAGCATTTCTTGGGACTAATCAGCCTTACACTAAATTCAGTTGCAGAGAGCAACCATTATTTCACAGGGGTCTTGGCAAACTCCACAATTAATGCCTAGTGAGTAGTTAGTAGCCATAAGCCTATTCTTCAGAACACAGCTATTTTCAAAAAGTTATACCTTCTGTTCTCTATTATCCTTACTCTGGCTTTTTCTTTTTCATAGTCAAAAAATGACCATATTTCAACATAAAATTCTCACTCCAGCTCTCAGAAAACCACCAAAGCACGTCCAAGGACAGCACTGAGGTGACCCAGGAACAACAGGCTAATGCAGCTACGGTAACAATTAATCTACCTGTAGAAACTACAGCTGTCCTCACTCAACGGCAGCTGTGTCTGACTTTGTGCCCCAGAGAGAAACACACCTGGCACACCGAGGCACGCCTGCACCCTCCAACTGCCCCACGTCCCATTCTGCAAGTAAGACGCACGCTGTGTGGACTTCACCCAGCGGGCACGTCTTCGTCCTCACCGAGGCCGCCGCTATCTCAGAAACGCTGATGTAGGGCTGCTTGCTGGGTAGAGTCATTTTTCCCTTGACATTTATTATCAGTAGAAGAGTTTGTCTGTGTTAATACCCACATTCTGGCATATGATTACTGTAATAAAGTCCCCTTCTCCACCCCGGGCGAGTGCTGCCAGTATTATGAAATCATGGCAATGGTTGTAAAAATAAGGGAGGTCACAACCTCTCCGCACACACACACCCACTCTGCAGCTGATACCAAATAGCTGTGGTGGGAAAACACAGACCTTTAAACCCTCCCTACCAAACTCAATGTGTGCTGTATTTAACTTCATCTTTAAAGCAGTGTGTGCTGTAAGAATTTAAAAACTGCATTTGGCCGTGGGGTGCGAGTAGGGGGGCGGGGGTTGCAGCTTATAGCTAATGAGCCCTGAAGTCCGACTTGGACCAGCGGTGACAGCCATGCCTTTATACTAACCATTTTTAATGGTCTGCGTTACGTGCATCAGCCTGTCCAGGGCAGGCTGTCCTGGCACCAGCCCCACTCAGGGGAGGCTCTTGGCAAAGGCCAGCATTGGGGAGAGTCTCCACATCAGGCTGTGACATTCTGGTAGAGACAGTGACCCCTACGGCATGAGTCCCCCTGGAACGTTAAACCACCACCGCGGTTTCATGACACGCGGGACAGCGTCCAACCGCGTCGGGTGCTGCGCAGATGTTCCAGTCACTTGGTGCTGTGGTTCAGCCTTCTTGGGTTCCACCCGCTTGACTGCCTCAGTCCAGCCACTCTCGGCGACACTCTCACTCAACTGTCAGCCACCATCTCACTCTCCCAGGGTACCCTCCGTGACAGATGGCGTGGTGCAATGGCCACACTGCCCAGAGCGTTGACAAAGCCCAGGTCGAGCTAACCCGGGGTCAGAAGGGCACAGGAGCCCAAGAGGGAGGATCTTGTGCCCTGCTTTCATCCTCTAGTTCTACATGGAACAGGAATTTCCTTAGGGAAGGTCTCAGGAAATACCTATTTTAAAAGTAAAATCTGGGGTTTACAAATTAAAACTGAGTACAGATGCTGTTTGGGGGAGAGGGTCAGAAGGTCAAGATCTCTTCTTGCCCTTGGAATGGAAAGTCACTGGAATCCACTGTCTTCCAAAATAACCTGGAGACAAGAGAGGCAAGTGGGATGCTGGGGAATGTGGTGTGTGAAGCCTCACAGAGCCCTATGGAGCTGGGAGAGGGGGCCCTGCTCTGGAGCAGCCGCCCGCTCCCCAGGCAGAGGTCTGCGGTCATCTACTCGATGTCCTGGCCTCGTGCAGTCCCTGGTCAGGGAGGAACACGCTCCTACGCTTTGGGAAACAGCTGGAGGTGTGCATCACGTGTGACCGGCCATCCTGCCCCTGGGTGTGCGCCCTGGAGGCCTTTGTGTGTGAGCCCCCAGAGTGCGCATGCATGAAAGCTCACACCGCTGTGCCCGCAGTCACCCCCAACCAGAAGCAGCC
The DNA here is from genome assembly GCA_004024845.1 of Tonatia bakeri. NCBI lineage: Eukaryota > Metazoa > Chordata > Mammalia > Chiroptera > Phyllostomidae > Tonatia > Tonatia bakeri. Next base: position 42,196 of record PVIA01001481.1, read on the forward strand.
CAGCCGCCCGTCCCATGCACAGCAGATAGGGTTCAGGCGATGAAAACTGACACGGCAGCAGAAATTAGTAAAGCCGGGGCTTGTGCCCAGGAGATAAAAATGGCAAAGGCAATGTTGTATGAAAATGGCAAAACACAAAATAAAAACGAAGAATCACTCCATTTATATGACAGTTAAGAGCAGGCAATGATAATCTACACCACAGGTGGCAAACACAAGGCCCGTGGGCTGAACCCGGCCCTCCCCCTTGTTGTATCCGGCCCAGTGCCTTGTTTCTGCCCAGTGGCAGCGTTGAGTCCCTTGCCCCTAGTGAAGGAGTAGTCACATTTATATAGAGTCCTGACATCACACTCGGCCCTTGAAGGCAACTGCGAGGCTGATGTGGCCCCCGGTGCAAACACATTTGACACCCCAAACACTGTTTAGAGATGTGCGCAGAGGCAGTAACACTCGGGGGAAGCACACAAATGATCATCGCACAGTCTGACGGGCACATTTTTTGTGGGGCGGGAAGGTTGTGATCAGGACTCAGATGGGAACTCAGGCAGACGCCTGGGAGGCTGGTCATGTCCTCGTTCTCATTCTGAAACTTTTTCTGTATGAATATTTTATCTCGTATTTCAAAATTATAAAACGGAAAAGCCCCACTGCTATAGAGGAGAAATGTGAAAACTCCCTGCTTCAGCCCCACTCCTTTGTGGTGGAAATAAGGAAACGGAGGCCAGGGAGGCTGAGCCGGCTATGGTCACTGCTTTGTGGCTGGACATGCAGCTGCCGCAACTCGGAGCTCAGAGGGGTCGAGTGCAGGAGGGCCAGAGAGCGGTCCCCGCCCCTCTCCGTTCCAGCTTACACACGGACCCACCCTCTGCCCTGAGCATCTTCCCTGTGGGCTCACAGCCACGGCCTCCTCCAAGGCCCACTGAACAGGTGCGGGCAGTGCACCTGCACATGTGTGGACAGACACGTGGTCCACCTGGCTGGTCCAATCTACATAAACAATAACTGATATCTAATCTACACTTTAAAAGCTACTATATTTTACATTTTATAGATTTTTTAAACCCCAAATAAAGCTTATTAACTACAAATACTAAATCCGTGTGTGTGAATAGGGAGGCTCAATACTGTTGAGGTGTCAAGCTCTTCTCAACCTGATTGGTGGACGTCCTGCAACCCTAGTGACAGCCCCGGCACGCTGTTCCGCAGGGAGGGGCAAACTGATCCTCCAGGGTACTGGAGAGGCAGGACATCCGGAGCAGCCAGCACCGCACTGAAGAAGGACCAGGCTGGGAAACCAAAGCCGCCACCCCCTTCAGGACACGCTGTGGGCGGGGCTGCGGCAGTGGGGACAGGGCAGAGCCGAGGCGCACGTCAGTGGGTCAGACGAGAGCCCACAGCAGACCCGCAGATACATTCAGCTGGTCTCTGAGAAGGGAACAGGCGGACGATGCAGCAGAGAGTCTTTCAACAGATGGTGCAGGACAACTGGACACCACGTGGGGAAAAAACCTGAAAAACCAACAAAGAAACTTCGGCAACTAATTAGTGATGATAGTCAGATACAAGGGTAAAAAAAGTCAATCCTTTTTCCTACACACCAGCAAAAAAGAAGCAGAATTTGAAATTTAAAACAAATACCATGTACCTTCGCACCCCCCAAAATTACATCCTAGGGATGAATAGGACGAAACACGCATAAGCGGGACAGGAGGAGGGCTAAACGCAGATGGCTCCATTCGTCCGGGTCTCGACGTGGCACGCAGCTCCCGTTCCCGGTCGCTGGGGTGGGTGTCTGCTCTCTTCCCCTCGCCTGGCCGGAGGCTTATCCGCTCCATGGATCCTTCCGGAGAGCAAGCTTCTGACTGTGTCGATTTTCTCTACTGACTTACTGTTTTTGACTTCATTGATTTGTCTTAATTCTTATTATTTCTTTTCTTCTGCTTAATTTGAATTTAATTTGCTTTTTCTAGTTTCCTAAGGTACATCCTTGGATTCTGGGAATCTTAAAGAAACTGAAGGGAAAAAAAAGAAATTTAGGATTCAGAAGACAACTCCAGAGAAGTGAACGAAAGAGTGAGCGCAAAAGCCCAGAAGTGCTGTTAACTGTGCATTTCAGGACGTTGCGACAGTCAGAACCCTGCAGGCAGAGCTCGACCTTGCTGAGAAATCTAGCCACTCTAAGGTGCCAGCCCCAGCCACGGTCCTGCCCGTCAGAGCAAACCATTACAGCAAATCTGTGAGACGAGGGAAGAATCAGGGATACTCCCTGAGCGGCCAGGGAAATGGGGTTTAAGTGCCTCCCGGCTTTCCTGTTGCTGCTGGGAAGCTGTTGGCTTGATTACAGGAGTCCATCAAGGTATCCTCATTTCTGGACCAGAGATTTCAGACTTGACAAGGGAGAGATAGAAAAGTGAAGCTATATCCCATAGGTGAAGAATTCTAACATAATTCTTCCAAAAATGGAATCACAGGAGCCAAAAATCTAAGGAGCCTGCCCCACCAGGCAGAGCAAGAGAACCAGAGAGAACAAGAAGAGCAAGTAGAAATGTGGGCAAGGAAAGGAAAACATTGCATAAGAAAACCCAAGTGAAGGGACAGAGTTCTGGGCTCCTGAAAAACTCTTCTTCAGATAAACTTGCTTTCACCCCAGAGAAACCTGTGCGCAGGGGTTTCCAGCCACAGACAACAACAAGATGCCTTTCAAGGATTGGCCGGGAGAAAAGGCTTGTGTCAGAAGTGCAGGGCATTCCCCATCCCCCACCTTTTCTGCAGAAGGCCAATGTAACTCCAACACCCAAAGGAGCCCAAATTCCCAGTATCATGTGGGCACTATGCCGGGAGATTACCCCAAACAGGACGGGTGGCTGTTTTTCACTGAAGCAACCCCCTGCACAAAGACTGCCTCCAGTTTGCACATGCAGTGGGATGGCCCGACAGTGTCCCTCCTTCGACATTGGTCTCAGGGGATTGGCTCTCCAGGCACCCTGTCCACCTAGCGGGCCTCTCCCCATCCTCCCTAGCAGGGCGCTGCTTGCACCCAGCAGCGACAGTCTCCTGTGTCTGAATGCCCAGGGCACCGGCCGGACAGCGTCGCTTGGACTCAGTTGCACAGAGCACTGCACGGGGCTCCACTGCTCCTGACCACAGGGGATCCCAGGTCCTGGGGCTGAGCACATAGCAGGTCCTCACCCATCCTCAGCAGGTCACATATGCCATGCTGCCTTCCCTCCCATAGCTCAGGGCTGTCCCCAGGGTGGCAGCCACAGCTTCCCCTGCCTCTGTGACTTCAGTGCCTCCTTTTTCCAATTTGCTGAACAATGGTGCACAGAAACTAAACACACACCTAGGTCAGTGAGTGTCCATTTCATGGAAAACAGTGGCTCTCAGGGTCAGAATAAAGGTCATGTCACTGGTAAGCTTTCACATGGCATGACAGCAACAGTGTGTCGGTAGGTGGTGAGCAGGGACAGGGTCACGGTGGACAGCAGCAAGAGCAGGGAGCGGCAGACTGAAGCTGTCCCAGACAGCTCCACAGCACTGCTGTGTCTGCTGCGACGTGACATGCAGGCTCCCACAACGAACACGGTTGCTCAGAAACTGCGGCACTGAAACAGCTGTCTTACTGGCAAGGGAGGTGCTGAGGTCGGGGTCAGAGAGTTCCAGACGTGGTGACCGACACCAGAGGGATTTCATCGTTGTAGGGAAACGTCACTGTGATCTAAATGTACACACTCTGATGCAAGTTGACAAAGCAAACCCAAATGTTTCATTCCACATGGTAGGGATTTTGGATACTTTGGCTTTTGTTTTGTGATTCCGTTTGCCAAGGCCTGAATCTTAAGCCACAGGACAAAACAACACAAGCCACCCTGCCACACCGCTCACTGGGAGACGCACAGGGCAGCGCCCGGGCCTTCCGGGCCCTAGTTCCTCAGGCAAGCACTGTCAGCAAAGTACTCGCACAACACAAAAATTAGTGGGACACCTCGTATCAGATTTCCATTACAAAAGCTTCTACTTAGAAAAAATGGTTGAACTCCTCACTCGAATCTGTGCTTTTCACACCCATCACTGACTTCCTGGGACCACCGCTGCGATGTCTCCGCAGAGGGTCTGTGCCCTTCCCGTTCCCAGCAGCCCCCCAGACTCACGGCCCCGCTGGGGCAGGACAACGGCTGTTGCACAGTAACAAAACCAGCACATCTGGCGGGAAAGCCCAGGGCTCTGCCTTCAGGTGTGGGCACCCCACCATGGGAAGATTCTGGAGGTGACACTGAAGGGGTCTATGGCCGCCGTTCCAGAAAGCTCTGCATGTCACATGGCTCACTGGGACGTGGCTCCTGAGAACACACACAGCAGCAAGCGCTGGCAGATCCCGGAGGACAGGGAGCACAGAACCCCACGCCAGCACGTCTCATAGAGACCCACTGACCCCACCAGCGGATGGGGGACTCTCGCCCATGTGGGGCCAGCCCCAGGGACCCCAGCCCCTCTCAGCACCGGCACATGAGCCCACACTTCTCTGGAGAGCTGAGCAGGATGCTCTGTGGCAGGTGTCCTGGTGGACCTCTCTGCGCCACTGGAGGCCCCGGGAAGGCCAGGCCTGAGAGTAGAACGCTCTCCCGCCCTGGTGCTGTCCCCTCTCTCCGCATTTCAAGGAAGAGCTCAGGAGCCCCTTTCTCGGGGAGGAGCCCACGGCTGCAGGAGGTTAGCCTGCTCAGGAACATGTGTCCGGTGAGCACAGTGGGGTCTGGATCCAAACCCAGCCCCCCCCATGTAGCTCAGGGGCTGCACCCTGGCCTCGTACTGCCAGCCATGGGCAAAGGGGAGACAGGGTGACGGTGGATTCCAGTGCCCACACCCCCCCCCCCCGATGTCGGCCACTTCGGGCAGAAGGCTCCTTGAATCGCAGGCGGGTTTTCTGTTGCTGTCTCAGGACCGCAGGGAAAGTGTGGAGCCCACCCAGCTTGCCAGAACTGGCTCGGAAATCCTCCACGGGCCTGGTCACACCCCGACGGTCCTGGAGACGTCCTCCCACACGTGTCCCGAGACACCCACAGAGCTGAGCCCCCACGGCAGCAACCTCGATGACGGCCTCCAGCCCCTCACACCTGCTTCCCGGTCTGTCTCCCAAACAAGGGACTCGCACCTGGTGCCTTCTCTGAGGCCTGTTCTGGGGACCAGACAGAGTTCCTTACGACCGCTTCCCAACCCACTGGGCCACGTCTGGGATCCCACACGAGATGTCCATGGCCTTACACTTACCTGGCCCCTAGCAGAGCCCACCAAAGCCAACATTCCAGAAGAAGCTGCTGTTGTGCGGGATCGTGGAGACACAGACGAAGGCCACTCTCGAGTTACAGCTCTCCGGGCGGGTTGCAAGCTGCGCAGCCTGTGGTGCCACCTGGACTTGCGGAGAGGTAGCTGGTCACCTGGGCCGCTCACCGTACTCCCTGGTCTGTCTAGACAGAAGCACCCTTCTCTGTTCGGTCACCCAGAGGGACAGCTCCGGGCCCTCATGTGACCCTGCGCATGTGCGTGTGTCCAGTCCAGACAGGCCCTGAAGCACACGCAAGGTTCTCTTCACCCAGGTCAAGTTCTCTAAGTCCAACCCCTTTCCAAGATGGGCATACGTAGGACCCTGTGGACAACAGACCCCAAACCCCCTGGCTGGACTGTCTCTAAAGGAGTAGGGACCAGACAAGAAGGGACACCAGGCTTGTCTGTCCAGCACCGCCTTCCCACAGAGGGCTGGTGAACGGCTCTGGAGCTGCTGAGCAGCCCCCAGGCCCCCAGCCGACCAGAGTGGGCAGGGCGCCCAGCCCCGCACCGTGCTACCTCCTCCGTGAAAGCCAGCAGTTGACCACACCCAGCCTGAAGTCACTCAGAGCCCGTCTCCAGCACCAAGATGTCACGCTGCCTTTGCAAGTGTCATAGGCTCCCCCGCCTGTGTGCGTGGTACTGAGAAAGCCAGTCTCTCTGAGGCACAGTGGGCACTCAGAGGGGGGATGACAGAGGTTCAGGGCCGAAAGAGGTGCTGGTTGACAGCTGTCACTATTAGGAGAGAGTACGTATTTCCATGAAAGAACTGGCAATGGTTTGTGTTTTTTTTTTGCACTTCTGCAAATATATTATTCTTCAAGCAAGCAGTAGCAATAATTCATTATGTAGTCACTGTGCTAAATGTCTTAAATGTGTTATATATTCCCACCTCACAGGTATAATTATCATCCTCTTTAACCCCTAGGAGTGCACCATATACTCAGAGTAACAACCTAACCATTCATGAAAAATAAAATCTATGTTGACGATTCCCCACAGAGAGAGAGATTGTATCGTTTCCCCATGCTCTGGGACAGTGACGTTGTTTTGGTGTAGACACTGGGTGTGAGTCACTGGAGAGTGCCGTCTGTTTGCTGTGGTGGACACACACAAGGAAACCTCCCATCTGCACTGATTTTCGGTGCACAGCTCAGTGCTGTTAAGTATATTCACCTTGTTGTGCAATCAATTTCCAGAACAATCTCATCTTGCGAAACTGAAACTCTGTCCCCACTCAAAACCACCCCACCGCCCCTCCCCCAGCCCTGGACACCCACCGCCCTACTTTCTGTCTCTGTGACGGTGATCACTCTACAAACTTCCCATCCATGGGGCCACACGGTCTCCGTCTCTCTGCGCCTGGCTGACCTCACCCACTGCGATGCACTCCAGGCTCACCCACGCTGGGGTTTCCCTTCCTTTTCGAGGCCGAAGAACATTCTACTGTAGGTGGGAGACACATTTTGCTGATGCGTCCACCTGTCGATGGACACGCGGGCTGCCCCCAGCCCTGGCCATTGTGAGTGACACTGCTGTGCACGGACGGGTGTGCCAGCAAGCTGACTTGATTAGCACAGATCAACTCTGCCCTGTCAGGTTGCTCCCGCACGTGGTCTCACGGGCCTGTTCTTGAACACTGACCACAGCCCCTCATCCTCGGCACGCACGCTTGGGGCAGCCATGCATCACGCAGCGTGGAGGAAAGGCGGGGTGGCTGGGAGGAGCCCAGTTCCAGGAGGGCTGGCCTCTGAGCCCCATGTATAAGGTGGAGATCTGTCGTTAGGGAGACAGTGAAGGCACAGTGGTTAGGAGTGGGGGTCTGGGGTCGGAATTGCAGCCCCAACACTCACCAGCTGCAAGGCCTTGAGAAAGTCACTCTACCTCTCAACACCCCATTTCCAACCCTCCAACACAGAAGCGGTGACACCAATGGCACCTGCACCCTACAGTCACAGTGAGGGACCAACGAGAGAGTCCACACTCGGACCACCCCAGTGGTTGGTGCCATCCAGATGTCAGTCTGTGCCCTGTGGCTGTGAGTCCCCAGTGCCACCATGCAGGGGCAGGTGGGACCCCACAGACGCTAAACCACTGAAGTCTACGGCTTAAAAATAAAAGCTAAGAAACAGGAACTGAAAATTTTATAAAATCTGAGCAAAAAAAGTGGACATCACAGAGGCCTCTCTGCAGAGAAAGCCCTTGGCCTTGTGCGTCTCTGGCCATGCTCGCCGCACTGATTTTCTTTTGCTTTGGGTCAGGTGTGGACTGTCACAGCCATGCTGTGGGGACCACCACCCACCACAGACGTTTTCAGCAACAACTTCTGTCCCTTGGCCTTTCTCGGCTGTCCGAAGCTTCTCCCACCGTGGCTTCTCTACCTTTGCGATTCGGATTTCCTTAGACTTGAACACGTGCAGGCAGTTTTTTGACAGCAATCCCGGTTGCTGGGCAACCAGGGGCCACATCAGGGGCCAACCCAAGACCCAGCTGCTTGCTGAGCACTGTCCCCTCGGTCACCTCACTACTGGTACCCCCTGGCCTGAAAGCAGCCTCCCAGGCCAGTGTCCTCGCAGAGTCCCCGGACTGTAGCACTTCCCGTACAGGGTGGGCTTCCCCCCAGCGGCCCGGCCGACGGAAGGAGCTGTGGGCCTCCTCCTTTACTGAGACCCACAGTACACATCTCCAGGCTGCGCAGCGCAAAGCCACACTACACACCCCTCCCGTCCTCGGGCCACCCCACTTCCCTCCCGTTCTCCAGGGGAGCCTCAGCCCAAGGCCCACAGCACCTGACTGGTGAGCGCCCTGGAGCACTTTTTAAAAAATGAAACCAGGTGCCTGATGTCACCCCAGACCACCTGAAACTGCACGTCTGGGGATGGCACTCATATGTTCTCAGGAGTTCTGCCACTGGCCGTGATGGACATTGAAGCCGCCAGCTCTGGCCCAACAGGAGTCCAAGGACAGCGCCAGGCACTGAGCCCCGAGGGCAAGAACCCCTTCCTTGCTTACCTGCAAATCAAGCCTGCAGAGCCATTTCCACGTGGGGCGGAGGACCTGACCCCACACTTCAGCCAACAGCACTTCCTGCACATCGAGTCTGCTGAACTGTGTGTCTGTCTGTCTGTCTGTCTGTCTGCAAGAACTGTGCCCACACAACTTAGCTGCACGGAGTAAGCGAAGTCCAGTCACAGGGATCTCAGGGGCCACAGCGGGGCTTTCTCTAAGCAGCAGGACCAGCAAACGTGAAATAGTGAAGACCCGAAAGGCAGGCAGACCAGTGAGCGAGATGTCACGGAATGGATGGCTGCAGAATGGCTGCAGAGTCCAACAGCGGGACTGGGCAGAAAGCGTACGGGACGTCTGTCCCAGGACAGCCAGGGTGGCAGGCCAGGGGCCAGGGCAGAGGCTGATGGAGAAGCAGGTGAGAAGCAGTGTGCATAGTAGGTCCACACCTAGGCTCCGGCAACCAACTGCCTGGACTGAACCCTGATTCTGATCCATGACTTGGGGCAAACAAAACAAAACTAAAAACTTTAAAAAATAAACACTCTGGGCCTCAGTTTTCTCAGCTACCAAATGGGAATGATATTCCTTTCTCCCAGGGTTATTGAACAGGACGGTGAGTGGGAGAACTAGCACGTTAGCTGGTATGCAGTTAGATGAAAGCAATGTTATTATAAGAAAAAGAGGCAGCTCCCAGGATGCAAGGCAGAGGGTCGGTCAAAAGGACGTAAGGCCACAGCCAGTTACAGGCCAAGCAGACCCCGGTGGAGCTGAGAAGCCAGGGCCCCATGGCAGCCGTGGCCCAGAACCCTTGGTTCTAGTTTCTTTGCAGAAACAGGGCTGGTGGCAGAGTCTAGGGCAGACTGGGCGGTGAGGCTTTCACTGCAAAGCTCGGAGGCCTGGAGGCTACAGGGGCCAAGCCACCAGCGACACTGGCTGGGCTCAGGTTCAACGCCAAGGTCACTTCCCGGGGCTCCCAGAGGCCAGTATCCTCTCAGGGCACAGGTCCCTCTCACCCTCCCCAGTGGGGTCCTTGCCTTCAGGAATTACTTTCTTGTTATTGTTATTGTTATTATTATTATTATTATTTTAAAAGACTCCTAGTGTCTTCTCCCTCCAGTGCTGGTGACTGTCCTCCCCCAGCCAGTGGCCCAAGCTGTCCTCTGGCCACTGGCATTTTGGGTTCTGTAGCATTTCCCCCTGTGGCTCTGTTCCCTCACCCCCAACTTTCATTCTGGCCCCCTGACCAGGCCCACGGAGTCCCCCAAGGCCAAAAGGAGGCTTTCTTCCCTAGCCTTTCTCCCCACCCCACCGCACCCACACCCTGACCGCCCAGGCCCAGCCGGCCGGGGTCTGATGAGCCTCCCACACCCTCCTATAAAGCCTCCATTCAGGAGTCCTCATACATATTTTCATGTTAATAACACCCACCATCTTCCCTGGAAGCTCCCCACTAGCTTGTCCTTAGCACTCAAAACACAGCAAGACCTCACATCAGTGTCGTAACACAGAGACCTCTGTCCCACCGGCTCACGGCTCACTGTCCTTGGGGGAGGGGAGCACCGGACCACACTCAGAAGACAAGTCAGGAAGTGGACAAACGGGGACATTTTTCCAAACGTGTTTGTTTCTGACCTTCTCCCCTCCCTGCAGCAATTCCCCCCACCCCCACCCCATGAAGCCCATGTGCCCGAGGGATTAGACCAGCTCCCCGGGGACCCTACCCCCTCTCCGTGAAGGGTATCTCCAAATACCTGGAGAGATATCTGGACAGATATCTGAAGTCCATTCCCTGCACAGGTCAGCAGCTCTGCCCTCTTTGAGGGCGAAGCTTGAAGTGGCAGGCCTGCCCAGCAATCTCACAAGGCCAGTCGGATGTCAGTTTCAGCGCTGCGGTAAGCGGGCCGGGGAGAGACCCTGTGGAGCCAGGCCAGGGCGTCAGTGTGGCTGCCACCAGCCAGCCAGGAGATAATTACCCATCTGGCAGCAAGTCCCCTATCTGTGCCTGCAGGGCCCAGCCTGCTGCTGCACGTCCACTCTCCAGAGAGGGGCTGCAGGAGAGCCGAGGGGTGGCACTGGCCAGCCGCATTCTGGTCGGCCAGTGTGGGAGGAGTGTCCCCGCCGCCTCAAGACACCGGCTCTCAGACCATTTCCACAGCCGGAAGGGACCTCAGGGAAAACCGCTCCATCTGCTCGCTCTGGAGGTGAAGGGCTGACTGATCTTGGGAAGTAACCAGACCCAGCAAGAGTCACTAGGGGCAGAACAGGCTGCTCTCCCCCAGTCTGTGAACATCTTCACCCGGGATTGTTGCCAAGTGCACCTGTTCAAGGTCAACATGTGACAAACACTGAACAAGACTGGAGTTTTTCCTTGAAAGTATTGGTGAGGCCACAATGTGTTTACCAGCATGGACACATCTGAGCTGTTCTCAGAGAATGAGAACACACTAAGTCATCGAAGAAGTGGTGTGGTTGCAGGAAAGGAAAAAAAGTCCGGTGGGGTGGGGACAGCAAGGTGGGCGGTTTCCACAGCACTGAGATGAGCGCAGGGTCACGGGAGGAAGGATGAGGCTGGACAGACAGCCAGGGAGGGAGGGGACACGGATCAGAGAGAAGACACACCCAGAAAATCCAGAGAAAGTTCTTTCAGCAGTGAAGGTGAGACTTCGTGATGTCAGAGGCTTACAACAGAGAAATGGCCTCTGGTGAGGAGATGGTTTTACGTAGGCTCTCCCTCAGTCCCCACGGAAACCTCATGAGAGTCTCACACCCATTTCACAGAGAAACCCTGTCTCCGAGCAGTGAGCGTGCCCATGGTGGTCACAAAACAGAGCCGGAGGGAAGCCAAGACTCGACACAAGGCTGACACCGAGCTCCGGCGTCTGGGAGAAGGCTTCCCTCCCCCCGGGAGCAGCCACCACATTGCTGCGTGGCCATCAGAGGCAGAGCCTGCCCGTGCTGCTGCCTGGGAAGGAGGGCAGCGGCCTGTCACGGCATCACCACCTGGACACGCTCTGTCTGCACGCCCTCACCGGGCCGGGAGAATCATGTCTGCGCATTCCGGGGCCTCGCGCTCCGCCGGCCCGGTGATTGGCAGGGGAGGTCCTACAGTGTGCCAGAGCAGTGAAAAGAAGGTTATCTCAAGGGCTCACCTCCCCATCTCAAAGCAGGACAATAACTTCTTTTTCTACCTTGTGTCCTTTTTCTTAGGAAATATGTTTTTTAACACTGTATCTTCTCTTTGCGTGTATAACATGATTCACCTCAACAATCACAGAGTTGTTTTTCCAAGGCCACGAGCTGGGTTACAAATAAAAGCTTGTACTGCTGCTTATCAAAATATACAAGACAGTTGGTGCTTTATATAAATCCACTTTATATATCAACTGTCTCTGAAAAGCCTGTTTTCTCTTTTTTTGGACTGGTTTTTGAAAATGCTGCTAACAAACATTTGCAGCAGCATCTTCTGTTGGACGAAGAAGGGAATTTTATGAACAGACCTGTAAACGTAAGACAATGTCAGAGGCTCCTAGCTGCGCTGTTTTTTTCCTTAAATACGATACCGAAATGTCCATCGAACCCTTGTCACCCTAAAATCCATTCTGTTCACACGTGAAAGTGCATTTTCTCTAAGTAGGCTATTCACCAATATGAAATAAAAAGTAAAGGCCATTTTGCAATGGGTCTTCTTTTAGAAAGCAGTTTGGAAAAAATGCTTAATAGTGAAGTAATTATTTTTGATGGCTTTTTTCAACCTTGTTTCAAGTCAGATCAGGTTTCAAATGTCCTGAAATTTAATTCCATTTCAATTCCTTTATTATGTTTTTGTTAATTAAAGTTTGACCTTATTTTCAGTATAATTTTGCTCTAAAAGCTGAAATAGTTTCTCTGTTAAAAATATGTCACTAGACAGTTACACGTCGGGGAAATGCCAAAGAATCAGTCAGGAGCTCAGACTCCTCTGCTAACTGCCTCTGTCCCTAGATCAGTTGGATGTCTGACTGTGACTTCTTTAGGAAGGACATTTTGATTTCTCTTATGATTAAAGCATAGCTGGAAATTAATTTCTATCATCTCTTACAGTTTCCTCTTTTGCTCACAGCTTATTTCCTAATCCCTCTGCAAACTGCAACAGCGAAGTCACGGATGTAATTTTTCAAAGTCCTAAAAGGATGAAACAGTTCTAACGGTTACCAGAAGTTGACTTTAATAGATTTTCACAGATTTCATTGATTTCAGTAAATTAGTTATGAAGTCAAATAACACTGGAAAGGTGGGGAAGAAAGGAGAGAGGTTAAGAACACCAAGAAGAGAAGAGTCTCCTCAATGGAACAACTTTTTGTCAATATTGCTGAAGCCAAGATTAAACTCACTTTCCATTCACTTTCACACTGTGTTATGAACAACACGTTTTGAGGTGTTATTCTGAGATGTTCTCACTCTGTCTAATCTAACACAAAACCTAAAAATCTTCCATTCAGGGCATGGCGATGCTTGGACACCAAACCTCTCCCCTGTCCTGTCTGATGTGGGGGCATCAGGGGCCATCTGGGCACACGGGAGAGGGTCGGACACTGGCGGTCCAGTCACCAAGCACAAAGAGGAGGTTCCGATGGCCATGGCTGCTCGCAGTTCTTGCCCAAGAGAATTCTCAAACTGTTGGTAAACGTTCAATCCAGTTTGCTACATTTCATATCTTCTCAGCCTTTAAGGCTGCACATTTGAAACATTTTTGGGTGGAAGGTTTTGAAACTCAAGCTCCATTTACTCTTGGCCAAGCCTGGCAGTCTGGTTCCTCAGGCGGGACAGGGAAGGTCACTGTTGAAACAGCGTCTGGTGGTTTCTCCATCACAGGAAGCTCCCGGGGGGGGGGGGGGGGGGGGGGGGGGGTTAAAGTTTAGGTCTAAAACACAACAGAAAGGTGTTCTTATTTGCTTTCTTCTGTGTTCTTTCAGCAGCCGAAGTCCAGGGGTCTGGGTCTGTGGTCTGAGTCTCACCTTTCTCTTCGGGTAACTTCCGTTCGCTTGCTTGGTTGTTTGGTTTTGTTTTCACTCTGAGTGCACTGCTGCTTTGAAAGAAACTTAACCAGGATAAAAGGAAGAAGAGGCTTTGAGTAGGTTTGCATGTTATTGCTATATAACAAATGACCCCCAAAACCTCCAGCTTCACGCCATACACCTGCATTATCTCAGTTTCTGAGGGACAGGATACAGAAGCAGCTTAGCCGGGATTCAAGCTCTGCATGTCCCATGAAGACCTGTCAGCTGCTGGCCGGGCTGCGGTCCCCTCAAGCACAGCCACATGGCTGCTGACAGGCCTGGTTGCTGCTAGCTAGAAAGGTCATTTCCTTACCATGGGGGCCCCTTAACAACATGGCTTGCTCCCCAGAGAAAGTGATGAGGAGGGAGGGAGGGAGATATGGATGGGTGGGAAGAGAAGGGGGTGGGGGGGGGAGAGGCCACGCCCAAGATGACAGTCCCGGTCTTTTACCATCTAATGTTGGAAGTGGGATTCCATCTCTTCGGCTGACCCTCCCCAGCCTCACAGAGCACCGGGCACACGGCAGCAGGGACCACTCCCTGAAGCCAGGAGCCCCAGGAGGTGGGGCTGCTGGGGGCCATCTTGTAGGCTGGCCACCCCAGAGGGCAGTGGGGCACCACCTGCCCCCCAGGCCCTCATTTACATCTTACACGCCCTCAAGGAGATTTCACCGCAGCCACAGCACCTGAGTGAGTAGAGAGTATTTCAAGTCATCGTGCCCTGCTGCACTCTTCCAACTAGCAATGGGCAGCATTTCATTAGAACTTCTGCATCTATTTCTGAAACTACTGGAATATTTTGTTGAACTGATTTTCAAAAGATGCTCCAACCATTCCCAGGTAGTAGTACCCTGAGTGGTCCAATCAGAGCAACTGTGCCAACATCTATTTGTACATGCAGGTTCCTTTGAAAAACAATTATTTTGCTAAAAACAATTAAAAATAAAGGTTTGCAACGTGCCCTTCCCTATGTCATTTTGCCTCTGCTGTTCTATACAAACATAACTGGGAACGGAAAACCGAAAGTGCGGACAGTGCCCGCAGGGTTGGGCTCCGGACTGGCTGCAAGGGAGAGAGAGAGAGAGAAACCCGGGGAGGCCGAAAGCAGTGAACCCAGAACATCACTCAGACACGAGGTCCACACTGCTAGACGTTGGGTTCGATTGCAGGACACGTGCTCAGACACGTACGACACCAGGGAAAACGTGCACAACTCTAGAAATACGCGATCAAAGATGGCGTCTCTCAAGGGCGGCAACACCATGAACTCACCGATTTCTCCGAGCTCTGGAGGAACGAGGGCCTTCTCTGGGCGCACAGGGCTGGCCTTCGTGCGGGACCGTCCCGTCCACCCAGGACTCGCGCAGAGAGCTGAAACGGGCCGGCCTGCGCCCCCGCCACTCTCGCGGCCTCTCCCCACCCCACCCCCACCCCCCGCCGCGTGTGACACGCGCCCCCGGTCCGCGCTGCCCGGATTCGAGACCACACTGACTGTGGTGCCAGGGCCGCCACAGCCGTGGGCCTGTCGCCTCGCCCACAGCCTACCAGGTGCCTGACTCTCTGTCGAAGTGGCCCTGCACCCGCGTTCCCAAACGCCAGTGTCGCACGAAGTCTTCCAAATGAGCTCTGCGCTTTGTGTTCACTCCGTGTCCAACCGGGGCCCTGGGCTCCGCCTCCCACCCCGTGTCCGGGCGCCCACGGTCAGCGGGCCGTGAGGACGCGACACCTGCACGCTGCTGCCCCCATCTCAGTGTGTCACCCGCTCACTTCCCAGAGGAAGGAGCGATGAACAAGGCGACACCACCGCCTCCACGTGTCACCCGGGAGCTGCGCCACCTAACGCGAACGTGCGGGGTTCGGCTGTGCGCACCTGACAACCTCCTTTGGGGACTGGGTGTCAGGGGTGTAGCTCGGTGGTAGGAAGTCTTGCTGGAGCAGGGCTGGGTGGGGGGGCGACCCCAGAAGGCTGGCATCCTTCCTACAGGAGGGCCCAGCAGGGACGGAGGGCCGGAGCTGCGCCTGCGGGGCCGAGGCCCTAGAGCGGGAACTGCCCTCAGGGGCAGGAAGCCGCCCCGTCAGCCGGATGTGGCCTTCCGGCCTCCAGACCGCTCGGCAATTAACGTCTGCTGATTAATCACTCACCTGGTGGTGCAGGAATCCCCATGCAGTCAGGGGTTCGCTTTCCGCGTCTCAGTGACCCGCGGTCCAAAAACAGTAAATGAAAAATTCCAGAAACAATTCTTAGGCTTGAAATTGCGCGCCAAATGGAGTCGCACGCTGACACCTCTCGAAGCCCGTGCTATCCCCATTCAGAGGAGGTGACGAATCTCATCCTCAGAGAGACTCAGAGCACCCCAATAGCTTTTGCAGGTTTCAAGCCCACCTCTATGACTTCCCACAAGGTACTTCATCTCCTTGTGCCCCTGTGTCCATGCCCGTGTAGTGAGGAAAATGACAGCCAGTGTGCTTCCGGGGCTGCTGTCACTATTAAATGACATAATGCATGGAAACTACTGCATCTGGCAGTCGGTGCTCAGTAAACACAGGCTGTTATTTGACTATCTGTCAATTCTCTTTTCCCCGTCTGTAGATTTGAGGCTAGAGCCTCATTATTTTGTAACATAGCCCTTCCTAGGGTACTCACCAGTATCTGCAGTTATGCCTCACATGGAACAGATACCAAATCAGTGTGTCTGGAATGCACACGTGACGAAGCGAGCTAATGCACATTTAAATTTCATGGGTCAAACAGGTCAAGTCGGAAGCCAAGCTCAGTCCACACTTTTATAGAGACCTCATAATTACAGTACAAAGCCGAATTAAAATTTCTACAGTAAGGCGTAAACCCAGAAATGATTGGTCAGGCTAATGATTCCCCAAGGGGCATGAACACCACACCCACTTCCTCAGGGCCAGACCCTGTCCTCTGCCCTGTATTAACCCCAAGAATCAGGCCTCGGGAAAGGTTAAACCTCAGGTTGACAGATCAGTTAGAAATTGCATTTGTCTGCTTGTGACAGAGAACCCCCACAATAATGACCCAGACACACAAAAGTATATTTTCTCAAAAAAATTTATGAAGGAGGCAGGTCAGGGCTGGTGAGACAACTCAGTAAGTCTTCAGGGCCTGAGGTGCCTGCTGCTTCCTGGTTTGCGTCTCAACTTGGGGCTCCGTCTTCGAGATCACTGCCAAGTCTGGCACAGCCGCTCCGGGCCCTGGCCTCAAACCCACTTCCCAGCGGCAGTGGGGACTGGGAGGACAAGGAAACTGCCCTCCCTCCCTTTTCAGAAGCCCCCACCCTGGAGCCCGCCCAGCACTCTGCCCAAGTTCAGGGAGCCAGAGCCTGGTCCCAGGCACACCTGTCTTAGGGGAGACGCGGTCTCGGAGGGGCTCCGTGCTGTCCCAGGGAAGGGAGCTTCTGAGCAAGAAGAGGGAGCCGCGCTGGCCCAGAGGGACGAGGGCGCCTCACAGCTAGTCTGCTCTCTCCCTCAGCTGCCCTGGAACAACAAGTCACGCGTTCAGGGCACATTTCTGTGTTTGTTCAGCACTTGCTGTGAGTGCAGGTTCCGCTCCCACATCGTTGATGAGGCGAGACGTGCATCCCACCCACATCTCAGCCCTGGGGGAGCCACCGGCCGGGCAGCAGGCCGCGCGCCGCCCCAGCTCGGCTGCACGTTTGGATCGCACGCCTTGGTGATGCTGGCAGTGGGATAAAAATAAGTCTCTCCCAGCAGCCTCCCGGTGTGATTATAGTGTTCAAGCCTGGAACCGAGGGCGGGGAGTGCAAGCAGCACGGGGAGCTAACGACACATCGTCCCACCTCCTTCAAGGAAAGCTGACGGGTCTGAAAGCATAGGACACGGCATTTAGCAGGAGTCTCTCCTCCCTCTCCTCTCCCTCTGCCCCTGCCTGTCTCTCCCCCTCAATCACACCCCCACCTCTGCTGAGACGTGCCAGGGCCGCCGTCTTCCGAAACCTTTGTGTGGCGCATTGTCAGGCACCTGTGTGAAAACGTCCGTGGAGCGCCGCCTCCATCGAAACCCTCCACGCCATCAGCTAACCTGGATTTGCAGTTCCTCCCTGCCTGGAGCCTTGCAAGGCAGACAAAAACTCCTTTATAAAGCAGCTCGGAAAGAACTGAACTCTGAAACGATCCGGTCTCTGTGTTCTTTGTGTCGGCAGGCGATTTCCCAGCGAGGTTTCGGGTTTTGCAGTGAGCTTTTGTAGTTGCAGTGAAAGAGAGATAGTAACCTTGACAGTGAGTGGCAGCAGCACCGCAGTGCCCGGCTGCGTGCAGACGGGTCGCGTTACCTGAGACTCACGTTGCGGCCGGAGCATTGTCCGAAACTGGGTTCCGCTGCGGGCACCCAGGTGGCCTTTCTTTATCCAGGCAGGTCATTGCACCTGTGTGAAGCTGATTTTTTTTTTCCTGGGTAAGGGAAAATCTCCCCTCCCCCCAATGCAACCGCTGTTGAAAGTCATTGCTTTGTCGGCTTGTAAGGGGAATTATAGGGGGTAGGCAGAGAAGTGGGAAATCTTGTAGGGACAGGAGAAAGTGTCCACAGGCTGAGGAAACCACCGGGCGCTCCACCTGGGACTGTCCTGGGATTCCTCGGGTGCCGCCTGTGCCGTGCTAGAACAGGTGCTGACTCAGGTGCGTGGCTGCCTCGAGCAAGCCCCCAGCGTAACAGCACCGGGAAACCGCTGGTGCACACTGCCTCTGCTTCCCGGTGGTGAGAATGGATGCTGTCACACGAAGAACCATTTTCAGCTCTGAGGACTCTCTGTTGACTTGGTTGATGAAACAGGAGCATTGCATACAATGTATCCTATCTAATAAATGCCAGTATTGCAAATCACTTCCTAATAGAAATCGTCCTTCACGCTCAACTTCTGCTAGGAAAAGAATTTCAAGGGCATCATTCCCATCTGCTGCTGCTCGCTGGCCGTTTCCACCCCACATGGAGGGGCTGGAAGTGTGCGGGGGAGGCAGTGGGCGGTGGGACTTCAGAGCCAGCCACGGCTGCTCAGGGGATAGGACCCAAGATGTGCATGAGTCGATCAGTCAACAACTCTGAGTGCCAGCCGTATGCCACCTACGACACTGCTCTAGTGTGAGACACTGCTCCAGGAACGGAACAGGACATGTGGGCAGGCTCCCCGCCAGGCGCTGTGGGCCCAGAGACCCATAATGCACAGCGAAGGGTCCTAAGGTCTCTCACCTCAGCGAGGGTGATACCTCTGCCACAGCAGGAGCCTCAGCAGGTGCCCTCAGGGCTCAGCAGAGCTGTGTGCACGGGCGGGGTGGTCTGAGACCCACACGCTCGCAGGGACAAAACTGGAGGAGCCCCCGGGCGGAAGATCGAGGTGCTGCAGAGGGTGCAGGGGAGGGCGGGGCCCCCGGAAGATGGTTTGGGACAGAGCTGGTTTTGAGCCAGGGGCTTGGGGCCGTGTAACAGGAGTTGAATGTGGGTGGAACCAGCTGCTCGCTATCGAAGCTGACTCTGTGACTTACCGTCTTCGCAACATTGGGCAAGTGAACATCTTTGTGGCTTAGTTTCCTCTGATGTAAAGCAGGGACGGTGATAATAACAACTACCTCTCACGGTTCTTGTGAGGGCTCAGTGAGACGGCAGACGAGGAGTACCTGCAGAGTCCTGCACCAGTGAGAGCTCTCTCTACGCGATGCCATTGTCATCATCACCAGGGCTAGCTGTAATTAGCACTGTCCACTCGGTTAACAGCGGCTTAACCCGTGTACGCAACAGGAGTGAGAAGCCTGTCCGCCCGGCAGGGCTAGGTTCGTAGCTCAAGGACGTGTAGGGCTGGGGCTCTCCAGCCCCTCTGGCCTTGGCACTCCCACGGCGTCCACCACGTTCCCCGCAGAGTCACAGTTCTTTAGACCACAGGGTCCCGGACAGCAAGGTCATCGGATGAGAGAGAAACTGAAAAAAACAAGGTGGAAGGGGGAGCTTTCTCCTGAGGCATACTTATCTCCCAGAACACAAGTATTTCCCGGAAATAGCCACAAATGTCTTCTTTATTCCTTCTTGTCCAGAACTGGGTCACGTGCCCCCCTTCTAGGCCCATCCCCAAGGAAGAAGGATCAGTTGCCATGACTGGTGGACCAATCACCAGTCACTCCTAGGGCCGGGGCTCTTGCTGTCCATCGGAACCGGGCTCCTGTCACCAGGGGAAGGCGAGACTAGCTCGCAGCACCCACAGGCATCGTCCGCCATCCTCTGGGTCCTCGGCTCGCGCTCTCGATAACCATGGAGACTTCCACAAGAGCGAGCGGAGTTCCCTCTGCCCTCGAGGCCCCGTCAGCAGGACCTCTTTAGATGGAGGCTGCTCTGCCAGGCCCCGCCCCGTGTCCACCCAGAGCCTCCAGGGCCCCCTCCTCACCCACTGCCTCACAGCGACCTCAGCCACGCTCCCCACAGAGCTGCAGTCCCCCTCCTGCAGGTGCACCCCTGCGCAGCACCTGGACGCATTTCCTGCTCTGCATGGCCTTCCCACTTCTGCACTGGCGTGGCTGGGGGGCCACACAGTCCACCACCCAGACGCCCACGATGAGGGGCTCTGAGCGCCCCAGACGCCCAGGCCAGAGTCCATGTGTCTTTTTCTGTGTTAAAAGCCAGGCACTTCCTAAAGTTCTTTCCATTCTCACCAAAAAGAAACCCATGAAATAGAGGGTTCAGATAAAGGGGAGAGGACAATGCGGATTGACTTGTTCCAAACCATCGACTAGAAACAGGAATGAGAGCTAGTGGGTGCAGGGTTCACGCACCGTCCCAAACACTCCGTGTGAACGCATCCCTCCGATTCTCTCCATTGCCCAAGGAGGTGAGCGCTCACTCACAGCTGCTTTCCCAGTACTTTCTACCTGCCGTTCCATAGACCCGACGTCTGTGCCCCCTTGAAAGTGGGAAACTTTCACCCTCACCCAGCAAGAGAGTAACAGGTCCCATTCACAGCCGGTCTCTCCGATTCCCCACGCTCTGTGCAGAAGCCCCCAACCACCCGCCCCACGGGTGGGACTGGACCCAGGCCCCCAGCTCCTGTGCCCGCCTGCTCCGCAATCTCCAAGCCAGGGATGGAACGGAGCACCCCTCGGTTTTATTTTACCCGCTGGTACTGTGGGGTGCTCTCCAGGTGGTTCGTGACTGGCCTAGCCATCCAAAACGAAGTCGGGACATTATCAGAACACAGTTAGCCAATGAGCAACTGCCTTTCTTCCTGCTGAGAGTGAAGGGGCAAGGCTGCCTGATCCCTGCTGAGTGTAGAGACGGGGCTTCTGCAGGTGAAGACTGTCAGAATTTGCCCCATTTCTGCTCTGCCCTCAAACCACACGCTCAGCGCTGAGTCCCACATTCAGCAAAGCCGCACAGTTGACTGCATTAGCCTCTGTAAGTTCTGTCACCTGCTCTGTGTATGAGAAACAACCCGGCCAAAGGCTCTGCTGCAGACCACGCAGAGCTTTCCTCCTCTGGCAGCCCCAGATCCGAGTTTGCAGAGAGACTTGACAGTTGCTAACAGCTCCAACTCACCCCTGGAGGGGCCCGGCCTGCTTCTCAGCCATTCCCATTCTCTCTCTCTCCTCTCAGGCTTTTCACACAAATGAAGACATTGAAGTCTTCCTAATTCCAAGCCCCTACCTACAGCTTTCTGTTTGTGAAACCAGTTTTGACAGCCTAGATGATTGCCCCTACTAAGGTTCCTGTTAAGTCACAAAACATGCTTCTTCATCGTGCGTCCCTGCCCATCCCAGGTGCACCTGCCATGGCACTCATTACACCCCAGTTTCTGCAAATATCAGGGACACTCTCTTTCCATCTCCTATCACTGGACCTGACAGGCAAAGCTGCCAGCTTCTAACCCAGGTGGTGGCCAGCACAGGGTTCAGGGTGGCAATGCCATCAGTCCTCGTCGAAGCGAGGTGGGGGGCCAGGGACGCATTCAATTCAAAGCCCCAATCCAAATTGTGTGTGCCAATGCTTTGAGAAAGTTCTCAAAATCGCTGTGATTCTAGAAACTCCCTGGGAGCGGCCAGCCGACTGTTACTGAAAAAGGCCTTCAACGGTACCAGGGACAAGACCATGGGCACGTCCTGAACATCAGTTGGGTGCGGTTATGAGGTGTGTACAGGCTTGCTTTAGTCCGTTGAATGGACTGATTTTATCGAGTGACTTTTCCATGGGCCAATGGCAGCCCATCCCCACCTTTCCCTGTTATTCTTCATAGACCCCATCAAAACTACACAAATCACAAGCACCACGAAATCGCTGTCTCCCACAGACACCCAAATCCGAACCACCCAGAGTGATTTCCATGAACGCAGCTTCCTGGGCCCTGCCCCATCCCTGCAGAGCTGGACTCTCAGGTGGAGCCGGAACCGAGAGGCACAGAAACCCAACCAGAGATTCTGACACCCACTCCAGGGCAAGGACCACCGCTCAAGACCCCTGGCATCAGATCCAAGGGCAAACAGCATGAGACTGGGGGCATCTGCTATGGCAACCGAGAGGCCGAAGCTCCATTAGGTGCGAGGTTACTCACATGCAGCCCCCAAGGGAAGCACCCGGGTCCCCGAACCACTAGCTGTGCTCTGACCCCAGGGTCTGCCACCCTCTGGAGCGGCCCGACCTGCCAGTTTCCCTGCCCGCTTTCTCCTGGAGTGGGATCATCTCCGCCCACATCTGTGCTGGGGAAGTTACACTTTGTTTAGAAAACAACGCGCCTTCTCTCCCCTTCCCACAGTCCCCTGCATTTCTCACATCTCTGCTCTTCCTGTCAAGAAGGGAGACACCTGCAATGCGACTCCTCTACACCCATCACCAGGGTGCTGCTCAGGGGCGGGGTGCTCTCCTCTGAACCAGAAAGGACAGCACCACCTGGTTCAGGGGAGAACAGGGACCCCGAGTTGTTACCGACAGGGTGGGTGTTTTCTTGGGGTGACCACCAAATACCTGAGTCACGGGCAAAGGGGAACGCAAAGCACTTGGACAACGGTGACCAAGACTCTGCAGGGGGGTCTCCCCTCTCCGGCGAGCGAGGGCTCGGGCCTGCCGCGGCTCTGACGGGAAAGCCACCACCCACCGTGGGTGTCCGCTCGTCTCCCGCTGGGGCCTGCCCCGCGATGGCGGGCGCGGGGGTGCATATTCCGAGACCCAGAACTAAAGGAGTGAGAGTGGTTTTGTTCTGAATAGTCAGAAACGAGGCGCTCTCACGGAGCAGACGGCTTTTTGAAAAAGGCACAAAATGAATGACTGAGCAGTGCACTCCTCCAAAGGTAAAGACGAAAGAGAATGTGTGCAGAAGGAAGGAACAGAAGGAAGGGCAGGGGAGGGCACCCCTCGTCCCATCCGACGGAGGACACCGCTGTAAGAGGAAGTGGGGCCCAAAGCTGGGCTCCAGAAAGAGCCTCAGCGAATGGGAAGGACCGAAAGAGAGGGAGAGAGTTCGTCCACTCCTCCACTTCTAGGTGGTCGGGGGGCCTCCCTGGGCGGACGTCTCCGGTGCCGGAGGACAGGCTCCGAGAGGCAGTTCTGCGAGACGTGTGGTTCTGTGGATCTGGCTTTCGGGCTGCTTTACCACGGAGGAACGTAGCAAACCTGATTGTGTGCACACCCTGCCCAGAACAGAGAGGAGCGTCTTCTTCCCGAGAGAGACAGGCATCCTGTGCCCTCCTAGCTCGCGCCCATCTGCAGCCATTGCCTCCAAGTCTCCGACTGAAAGAAAGAAAGTTGAGTAAATAACCTAGGAAAGGGGAGTGTTGTTGGGAGAACATGCCCACTCACGAGGTCATTCAACATGTGAGTAATGTCAAGACCTTGGGGCTGAGACAAACATCTAGTCCAGAGTGGAGCACCGCCATTCTGCTTGCGCTCTCGCTCGGAGCCGGGCCCAGGGCTATAGGGGGACGCCAGCCCATGAGCAGCCCAGGAGCCCATGGGACTGTGTGCCTGCTGTTCCCACGTGCCTGCTGTCCCCGCCCACCTCAGGCCACATCACATTTTGAAAATCATATTTGGAACACAGGTATGTGACCTCCATGCCTAGAGCACAGAATCTATGAGAGAGATTATTATTTTCAAGAAGTTATTTCCCCAAAATGATCACAGCCATTTTATCAGCTGCTCTGTGAACCCTGACTTAAAAAAAAATCCTGGCTCAGAACCAAGCCTGGAGGGCCTGGCACAGCCCTCTGAACCCCAGCCTGAAGCAGCCCTTATCGGAGCCTGGGCGTTCGTTCGTGAGCCCAGCCTCTCCAGACAGGCAGCCTCAGCGGGAGTGGCTGGCGCGCCCCGACGGCAGACACGCACCACTCCCTAGGGACCAGCCTCTGGGGCAGCCTCACAGCGCTGTCACCCAGGGGGGGAGGGGGGTAACGTATTCGAGTGCTGCAGGAAAGCTGAGGTTCTGAACAAGCTGAGTGAGAGAGTATCTGGGAGCAAAACGGGGAGGGGTGGGGGGACATGACCCCTGGTGAGCGTTAAGCAATCACCAGGTCTGGAGACCAGTCCCCGCTGCAGGAAGCCTGGAGGCCCCCAGGGTGACAGTGGGGACCATGACAGAGCCAAGTGTGGGTGTCGGGGGGTGCCCGAGGGTGCCCCAGGAAAACCAGGTGAGTCCACGGCGGCGCCACGTAAGACTGGCTGTGGACGGTGCTCACAGGCCCAGCGCACAGCGCGGCATGCAGGTCGGCCGCCTGTAATGTCGCGCTTTCCAAGTACCACAACGCCAGGCAGACACCCTGCCCCAGCAGACGAGGTCTTCCTGAGGCTGGTTCAGAAACTGGCCTTCCAGAGATTAGGAAGCCTGCTCTGCAGGCCGCTGCAGAAAGAGAAGCGCTCAGTGAGGTTTGGGGAGAAGGTTGTACCCGTCTGTGACCCAGTCACCTCTTCCCGGCTCTCCTTCCCGCCTGTCAAGGAGCTTCGTTCCTTACGTAAAAGGTGAGATTACCTTTCTTTTAATTTTCTTTTTCCCTATGTATTTTTTTCTTTAAAAAAATTCTATGAGAACAAGTTAAAAGTTGTGCATTTACAGAATATACAGAAAAATACACAGGAGAGAATTAAAATCACACCTAATCCTGGATGATCACTGTTAATCTTCCTCCTTATCAATTTCAAGTCTTTAGATTTTTCTCTGGGTTTGTTCCCCAATGGTCTGTGATCTGCTCCTTTTTCTCACTCATTATCATGAACCGCATTCTCAAGCCATGAAATATGCTTTGCAGCCACAGTTTTAAGTGACTACATAATCACTACCCTTCCCAAGCTTCGACAACCTGAGGGCAGCACATTAAATGGGATAATGTATGGATTCCCCCTTTAGAATGTAACTTTGAGCCATTTGTATTTGATTGCACTCATTTTAATGCACTTCTCCATTGTTCTTCGAGATCAGACACTTTAAGTGCAGCCAATTAAATGTAAAACGCTGAGACTAGGAACGGAGACCGGTGTGTTGATGGTGCAAGCTCTTTTAGAAACCGAAGCCAGCTGTATTTCTCAACCCAGCCCTGTGAACCTACAATCAAATAAAGTTCACCTCCTAGAGAGGAAAGAATGCATGTTTCCTATGATGTCAGGTGTCGCAACAGGCTGGCTTGGCCGTGCCATGACCCACGACGGCGCTGCGACCTCCACAGTTAGCATTCCCCACCGTCGTCAGACACCTCGCATCCCGCGCCCACGGCCCAGACCCACCTCGCTGTCCCGCGCTTCACGGATGCTGCAGCCTTCACAGCAGACGGCAAGACCCTCCCCCAGCAGGGAGATTGCGCTGACTCGATAGCACTTGATCCTGTCGGTCTGGGGCCTGCCCACCCCGTCTCCCAGGCCTGTCTGCATTTGTTAGCTTCACACCATCTGGTCGCTGAGAAGAACCTGGGGAACTGACTGCACGATCAGGTGGACTTAACACTTGAACCAGGCGAAGACCGAACAACGGAAACACTTGACACCTTCCTTGTGTCTGCAGGCCCGAGCTGCTCCGTATACTGCAGGCGCACCCTCAGCTTCCCCAAGTTCTTCCGGAGCTATTGAGACCCAACTCTCCTTCCAACAGGAATCCCTACAGAGCAGGCTGAAGGGTCCTTACATTCCAATCATTTTTTGCTCCTAAAGACCCTGCGGTGTCCCGGGAGGGGGTGGGGCATGGTGAAGAGGCCCCAGCAAAGGGGTTGGGAGACACGTGGCCTTACGCGAGCAGACTCCAACCCTGACACAGCCACGCACAGGTCTAAACCGCACCTCGCCTGTTACTGGGCTCGGCTCCCTGCACTCCGACACACCGTCAGACCCCCGAGAATGCACCTTTGTCGACATGCACCTTTAAAATGGGGAAGCTGTTTCTTCCATAAGCACAAATCCATACACAGATCTGGACTCAACCAGAAGAATGGAGTTCAGCAAGGCCGCACCACAGGAGTCAGGCGCAGTTCGGAACATAAGCGAGCTCCCTTCCAGGTGTCAGGGCATCTCGGGTGTACGAGAGTCCAGCTGCTCTGAGCCAGGCTGGGGAATCACTTCTCATCGTGAAGCAAGCCATTGGAAAACCAGAACAAATCAGACCCATCGTAATGTCACTGGGGAGGTTGAAGGAACATGCATATCAGCCCTGGCCGGCATGGCTCAGTGGATGGAGTGCCAACCTGTGAACCGAAAACACCGTGGATGGCAAAGCCCGCCGGGGAGACATGCAGACCCACACTGGTAAGCAAACCCCACCACGCACGCAGCAGCTAGAGAACACGGTTCTTATTCAAAAGAGACATAAACACATTCGGAAGTCACGGGAGGAAGATTCCCTAGACGCTTACTGAGAAGACAATTTGTCATCGCTTTCAAAAAACGCACACGTTTCCAGGTTCGTGGGCATTTTCATACCGACCCAAGCAAGTCCAGCCGTCTCTCAGAGACCGGTGGCAAACGGAGGGACCCGCAGCTCTGGGAGTGCCTCTCCCCTCACCGTGCATTCCCTTCGGAAATGCCCATCAGGTAAGGCCCTCCGCCACGTTTGTTTCCCAGTGTCTTCACAATAACCTTTGCACACTTCGTCTACCCAAAGTTTAATGAGCTTTCACATCATCCCTCCAAGCAAGGCAGCGGGTTGTGGCCACAGAAACTCGGTCCCTGTGGATCCGAACACACATGTCCCACTGACGGCCCCCACCAGACACAGTCTTGGTTGAAAGGCTGCAAGGAGACCCTGCGTGGCCCAGGGTGTTAAACCCAGGCTTCCCATCCTTCATCGCGGCTGCTTGTCCTCCGCCCTGCTCAGACCTCCACACGGAGGCCGGCGGGGGGCGCCTCCAGCCTACACGGCTCAGCAGCACACACGGAGCGGGCTGAGGTCAGGTCCAGGATTCCGTCTCGAGCACGCGGCGCCGCACAGGCCGCAGACCAGCACCTGGACCTCGCCGGGGCGAAAGTCCCTGCAAACCTGCGCAGGTCTCCCAGCTGAGCGAGGAAACCAGTTCTGCCGATGGCATGGCCGCCGCCCGCACAGCGCTCCGCTTTAACTGCCCACCTGATGGATTCTCGGCGCTGCCTGTGGGGACAGTCACCGCACCTGCGCGGGAGATGAGGCTGGGAGAGATGAGGGGCTTCAGATCTCCCTCCAGTGTCGCTGTGCCTGCGAGGGGTTACTTTTATAAACCAGCGGCTCCTCCCCAGCACCAGCCCCCAACCTGCTTTCCTTTCCTCCCGCCGCTGCCGTTGACTCAGCGCATTTGTATTCACGTTTTAGAGCCCGTCCCCCTCTCAGCCATGTGGGCTGCTCAGGGAAGGGGCCACACTCGGCTCAAGGCTGTGCCCCCACCACAGAAACACAGCTGCAATCCAATAAACGCTTGGTGAATAAACAGGTGGTTAAAAAAACTGCCCGAAGTTGAAGAGCTGTCATCGGTGGGCCAACATTCGGACACAAAAGTGTAACTCCCGATCACACCCTTACAACCATTTTGCCATTTTGTCTTTCTTCCCCCCTAAGGAATCGGTTTATTTCACATGGATGCAATGATTGTGTGGGAATTCCAGGCCGCCCTCACTTTCCTCTGGGCGCCCGCCCGCGGGGACTGACCGTGAGCAGCTCGCGTGGAGGACGCAGAGGGGCCACGCCTGGGCCGAGTCCTGGCCTGGCTCTGTGCTCGGCTGAGCGCTCGCTGGCTCTCTCCGCGCCGCACTCCGCCCACACGGCGTCTTCTTCCGCCCGGCTCTAACTCCGCGGGTGCGAGTCCTCGGAGCAGACGCTCACAGCACGCCCCGGAGTCCCCAGGACTTCAACTGACAGCGCAGTGGCAGGGGTCTCCCGGCCACTTTAATTTTAATTGAATCAAATTTGAAAATAATTATGTATATTATACCTCACATTCTTCCTGTTCAACCCCTGGAAACAAACAAACAAAAAAGACAGAACAAACAAGCAAGCAAAAAAAAAACCCTCCTGATAGAAAGCTCTGCGAGAAAATACACAAAAACATTAACAGAGGTGGTCTTTGAGACTGGGTGATTTCTCCTCCTTTTACTCTTCCATATTTACCACAGTACTTTTGTAAGGGAAAAATACACTTTAGTCTTAAAATAATTCTAAAAAAAACAAAGACATATTCTATATAAACTTTAGGCAAATAGAGTTTAATCAAGAAAGCAATAATTCATTTATTATAGTTCTTAAGTACCATTTGGTCACAGGTACTACAGTATTTCTCAAAAAGGGTTTTTTTATACAGTTTAAAATCAGCAAGCGCCCAAGAGAAAAGGTTTTACTGGATTGTATTTCCCTCTCAGCGTGGCCGGATCTGCTGAGGACACGGGAAGGAGAGAGACTCGAGACACCCACCTGGTCCGTGGACGGGACACTCTGCTGGGCTCCACCCCAGTGCAGACGCGAGGGTCTGGTCCCAGGGGGACCTGTGTCTGCCCAATGCCAGGTGTGATTCTGCATTTGGGATTTGCCATCTTTCCTTCCTCCCACTCCGGGGTCCTCGACCCTCTCGGGGTCCAGTGCTCTGGAGCCTCTCCCAATCAGCCAGGGCTCTGGGCCACCTCCCCAGCCTTCTCCGGGGCCCATCCCCACGGCTGCCCAGTATGCCCCCTCCTCAGGGCCGGGCCTTCTGCTGCTGCGACAACCCCTGTTGACTAGGGAAGTCTTGCTCTCGCCTCCTCTTCCTGAACAACCGGCAGTCGTGGTCCCACCGGCCGACCTCGATGAGAGGGAATAAATGGAAAGATAAAAGTAAAGTAGGTTCACAAGCAACCTATCTTTAAACATTTCACGATCGTTTCCGTGAGAAGGCTCAGACACTCCACTACATGATTAATGGCCCAGGAAGCTCCCAGTCCAGACAGAAGGCACACCCAGGGGAGCCCCGGGCAAGAGAGCCCAGGAGCGATTCGGGCACGGCGGGCGTGGGTTGTGCATTCCTTTAGGGACAGCGGTCATGTCCCAAATCCCAATCCTCCTCGCGAGTCTGCTTCTGGAGGGTTCTAGGTACCGTGTGGTCCCTGAAGGGGCTGCTGGGAGGCACGGCTCTGGCCCTTCCAGGGGCCAGCCGCAGAAGTCCTGCTCCTTCACTGGGGGCCAGCGTCTGCGCTGGACTCGGAGCCCACCTCACAGACACCGCTGCTCAATGCGTTGTACGAATGTTTCTGCACATGTGTGTTTGTGCGAGTACATATGTGCTCATGTGTGTTTCAGTGTGTGTTTGTGTTTGGGTGTGTGTGTGTTCACGTGTGTGTTTCAGTACAGGTGTGTTCGTGTATGCGTTCCAGTACATGGTTGTGTATTTCTACATCTCAGTACATGTGTGTTCATTTGTATTTTGGTGTGTGTTCTGATGCATGTGTGTTCATGTGTGTGTTTCAGTACAGGTGTGTTCACATATAGGTTCCAGTACACGGTTATTTCTACATTTTAGTATATGTGTATTTATTTCTATATTTCAGTATGTGTGTATCTATATTTCAGCACATGATTATTTATTTCTATATTTCAGTGCATGTGTCTTTATATATGAACATGCATGTGCACACACATGAACACATATGTGTGCCGGCCACAAAGCCAAACACAGAAACGCCACTTCGGTGTGGCACCAACATCGGACCTGACTTCAGTGACGCCCGCGGGTGGCAGGTCCTTGGCATTGCGGCACAGCAGGGTGCGGGGGAGTCAGGCTGCCCTGAGCCTCCGCGGGGGTCCGAGCGCCCTGGCAGGAATCGGAAGGCCCCACGGAGAGGACGGTGTCCTAAAGTAGCTGTGCTTCTTACTGAAACTGGACATCGGCCCTCTCCTGAGAGTTGGCAGAAAGCTGCCTTCCAACCCTGTGTCCCCGGAGGTGAGTGTTCGTGTGAAAATTAGTGCTCTGGTTCCACTGTCAACACACCGGGCGCGTGGCTCCCGGGCACAGGTCTGGCGTCCACCTCCTTCGTGGTCAAGGTTTGTCCCTGGGTTCTGTGTTGAGCCCGCCAAAGCCGAAGGCACCTACTCAAGACCAGACGTTTTGGCAAGCTGCCCCTTGACACCTGTTCCCGGGGGTCACACCTGCTCCTGGCCCAGAGTGCCCTGGCCGACTTCTGAACAAACACCTCCTTAACACCATTTCCACTGTACGGTCTGAGGCGGAGAGGGCAGTATTACTTTGTTTTACAACATGAGGGGAACTGGGTGCCTTGGAAACAGAGTGTCCGGCCCAGTCCGCAGACAGGGGTTTTCAACTTGGGCTGCACGTGGAATCATCTGGAAACTTTTAATAAAAACTGATCAGTGCCAGGTCTCCACCCCTCAACACCCTGACTTCATCTGTCGGGGGCGGGTGGAGCGCCAGGCGGCCCCCCCTTCCAGCTGAACTAAAAACAGTGCTTCTCACACTCGGATGTGTGTGTGCATGCCTGTGTGTGCGTGTGTGTGTGTTTGTGAATCTGAGGACCTGACCAAACCTGCAGGCCCTGATGCCGTAGGTCTGGGCCTGAGCTCCGGACTGTGAGAAGCTTCCAGGTTTTGCCACACTGCTTGCCGACAGTCCCATGCAGACATGCCGGACTCCAAGGGGAGTGCGTCAGGACAGTGGGTCCCACGGCCATCCCCTCTGCAGGGTATTGGGGTGGCTGTCCCGGCCCAGGCACTCCCCCCACCCCTTCCAACCCCCCAGGCTGTGGCTCTGCCTTAGCTGTCTGTCAAGGGCAGCAGATGTTCCCAAAGCTGAAAGAGGTCACCTTCCAGGCCAGTTGTGAAGATGGGCCATCATCGACAGGCCATCCTGTCAAGCCTCAGGTAGGTCAGGGACACACGGATGGGAACCCACGAGCAAGCTAGCAAGAGCCGAGGACTGACCTTGAAAGGAAATGAACCTGCCTTTGTTCTGCTCTGGCTCTGCTCTCGCTCACGGGGAATCTCCTGTCAGACGGTGAGTGGGCCGTGCCATGATGAGGGGCCCAGAAGGGAGGGCCGTGGGTGCAGAGTGGCTCAGCAGAATGCGCCACTGTCCACCAACCCCTGCAGGCCAAGCCTTGGTCACTGACGGCCACATGAGTGCGGTCCCCGTGCCGGCAGCGTCCCTCTCTCTGCCTCACCTGCCTGCCTGGTCTCCCTCCCCGGTGACAAGTGACCTCCAAGCTGTATGGCCTCAGCTCCCCGTGGCTCCTCAGCCTCCCCTGCCAGCACATCCATGCTCTCTCTGCTCCCACACTCCAGCTGCCTCCTCACCTACAGCAGCCTCCTCCACAGCCCAAACACGCCAGTCCCCTGCCCAGGTCCAGCTCTCTCATGAAGCTCCCCCACGCCTCTCGGGTGCTCTGGGGCCTCACAGGTTGTCTGTCCTCAGCCGTGGCACACCCCTGACTCCAACCTGTTACCTCGTCACAGAGTGTGGTGCTCTCCGCAAACCACACTGCGACCTCCCACGGGCAGGGCCAGGCCTGCACACTCTGGTGCTTGCCATGCCCAGGACAGGCCTCCGTAAGGAAGAGGTGCTCTGAAGATTCGTCACCACGGCTGATGGAGCCGAAATTCCCAGAGGCAAGGTTCTCAGGAGTGTCCACACACAGACAAGACTCCCCACCATGGACAGAAGTCCCCACCTTCTGAGGCCTTCGATCCCACTCTGGCCCAAGATGTGTGCCATCCCGGGGCACCAAGCCCGCTGCTTCTTCGGTCTGGGCCGCCTGCACCCAGGCGGACCCTGGGGCTGGGATGTGCACCCCCTTCAGTAACCGAACCCTCAGGCCGGCGCAGCACTCGCTCCTTGTAAGGAAGGTGCAGAAAGGCCTCTGCCTGCTGTTCCAAAGAGAAAAACAACAGGGTGTGGTCGGGAGAAGCTCGGAGACCCAGCCAAGCCAGCATCTCCTGGAGAAGTCACTCCTGCAGCCAGACAAGCAGGTGCGGCTGCCCCAGCCGTATGTGGAGCTCTGCCCAGTGGACTGCGAGTGACCCAGGGGCCAGCGCAGCGCTGCTCTGTTGGGGATGCTTGTCCAAAAACATGGGTGAGACGACAGAAACTGCAGCTGTGACTGGCAGAATGCCCCTTGGGGATGCTTTGACATGGAGCCCTGCGGAGCGGCTGGGGAGCCTCCGGGACGCAGGCAGCCCTGGCACGTGGCGAGAAGAAACCGACGCGTGTGCTGCACGTTTCCCGAGCTCTGCCCCGCGCCCAGTGCGAAGACTCCCGCCCCTCTCCCCCCAGGACTCTGGGCCGGCCATTGAGCCAGGCTTGCTTAGCTGGGCTCTGGGGCTGCACAGGTCACCTCAGCTGCTCCTAACCCTCCCCCACTGTCTCTGCTCTGTCCTTCCTCCCACCTTACGGGGCAGGTGAGGAGGGAGGAGAAGCCTCCGCAAGCTCACTGCTCGTTAAAGCAGTGCTAGCCTGCACCAACCCGCTTGCAGCATCCAGCCGCAGGCGAGGCACAGCCGGAGGCCCGCCCCTCCCCTGCATCAGCCGCACCTTTCTCCCATGGCGGCAGCTGTCCGTCACCCTGAGCCAGGCCGGCTGAGAGCTGGCAGCCTGGGCCCCAGAATGCCGGCGTCCCCGCTGCTGTTTTCCCAGTTGTCCACTCTGTTTATAAATTGTCCATTTATAGAAATCCGGCACCTGCTGGGAACCCCTCACCCACCACGTGCTGGAGCGCGTCTCAGAAAGGGCCACTCCCCAGCCCTGGAGTTGGGGTATTTGCAGAGGAATTCTGAGGGAGGGCATGCTCTGGAGGGAAAAGCTGGCTAGTCATTCAGAGGCAGCATTTTGCTCCACTAAATGGGAAAAAAGGAAAAAAAAGGGAAATAGCTGTTCTCTTGGGAGACCCTGTTACGTAGCTTTTCAGCTCCCTTGCAAATACTGCCACTTAGCAGAGAAGGCCACCTGCTCCCCGAAACTTCTGTGTAAAATGCATTTGAAGACCTTTCCAGGGCAGGAAACCCGATATATCACTGAGCTGATTGTTGGGGGGTTTTTTTCTTGCCAAGTATCCGGTTTGCAAAGTGCCAAGAATTAATTCTCAACATTCCACCCCTCCCCCATTCCAATCTGCTTCTGCTCCTTTTGTCCTTCGCAAAGCAAACGAAAATCGAGGGCACACGCAGGGTACTCAGAACGTTCGTGGAGTGCTCCTCGTGGTTTCCAGGAGGTCAGGCCAGGGTCCATGGCAGACAGAAATGGACGGTGACCTTGGGGATGTCGGGCAGCCCCTGGAGACTCCAGCCCTCCCCACAGTAACCCTTCCCAGCCATGAGACCGACATCCTTTTAAAGCCTCGGAGGAAACCCCGATTAAGACCACGTGGAGGAGGCAGCTGGGCCAAAGGGGTGCAGGAGGACATTCCTGGCGCCCAGCTCTGCACTCAGCCAAAGGGGAGGCCCCACGTTTTTACTGGAGGACAGGAGGCTTACTATTGCTTTTAAAAGAAGGTCGAGCGGTCTGGGTATAAAGGTGCCCCACGCAAGGGGCTATTATCACCGGAGGTCCAGCGAAGCTGGGTGGTGGTGAGACCCGGTGAACAGAAGCTACCGGAGAGACGGAATTAGCGGGCATGAAACTAAAGTCCCATGGAGTTACAAAGGCTTGCTGGGGGGGCGTGGGGGGTGCTCCTCCCCACTGGCCAGGGTCGGCATCAGCACCCCTGTCAGGTGCATCCGCAGTTCACAGGAAGGATGCTGATCTCAGATCACGGGGGCCTGTCACTTCTGTCCCAAATGGAGTTGCATTGAGTCCGAGACACGCTCTCCAAGGGGGATCATCCTCGCCCACTTTCCAGTCCCCGGTGGTTGTGTGTTTGCCAGCCGGGATGCTTCTGCTCCATGGCTAGGACGGGCGCCGGCACCCACCGCGGCAGAAAGGGGCGTGCCAGCTGGGAGCCTGGGAGTCCCTGAGAAACACAGGGTCGCCCCCCACACCCCCAGGTCCTCCCTGCCAAACGTCATCTGGAGGTGCCGGCAGCTATGGATGGCAGCAGCCCCGCTCTGGGGTTCACAGTGCGAGGGGAGACGTGGGTCTAAATCCTTGTCTGCTGCCAGAAATAGAAAAGAGGAAGTCTTTGAAGCCAGAGCAGGCCTCGAAGTAACTGTCAGCACAGCCCGAGCCAGGCAGGAAGCGGCTCAGGGGCACTCGGGGGCAGCTCTCTCCCCCGGGGGCCTCCACACTGATCCTGTGAGCAGGCCGCCCTCAGAGACTTCCCCCTTGGCGCTGATGCAGGCCTCGAAGTTGCCCTCCCATGCAGCCCTGGGGGCGTCCCCACGGGTCTCACTCTGTCCCAGCCTGGGCACTGAACTCTGCTTACTCTCGGAGCCTCAGCAGGAAACGAGTGGCTGAGCAAACATTTGTTTCCTGTTTTGCTTTTGATAATTTCACATTGCAACGCAACCTAGCTTTTGTCCTTTTCATCTTTCTATGGTTGTGACTACGGTTGTGAAAATCAGTGCAGCGAACCAGTGAAGTCTGTCTTTTTGCCTCCGGTGCTTCGAGTGGTATCTCACAGAAGGTGTTCAAGTCAGAAGGGGCTCCTTGGGAACGCAGGAGGAGGGGAGCTGGGCAGCCAGTGGGACAGCTGAAGAGGCACCAGGGGGACAGTCTGACAAGGAGAGGGGGCCGGTAGGGGTGTGAGGCAGCCCAGGAAGGGAAGACAGAGAATGGAGGGAACATAGACTCGAGGGAGACGGTGGAGTCTCTGCTGGGCGTCAGCCCCCAGAGGGGTCCTGGCTGCAGCCCCGCCTCGCTTGGACCTTGGTGGGTGCCCATGGGCAAGGCCCAGCCTGTGCCACCCCACAGTGGGGCTATGAAACATACGGGCAGGGGTGGGAAGGCCCAGATGGGGAACTTCAGAACGGGAGGGGGGCGTCACAAATCCTTGTGGTACCCTGCAGGAAATCCTGTTCTGGATCATGCAGCCTTGCAGGTCGATCGGAGGGAGGGTGGTTGGCGACCTTTATTTCTCCAAACCGGCCACAAGTCTGGAATTCCCGAGGAGAGGGTTTCATCCTTAGTTGGCCTCATAGGACGCACGTACTGCTGTTTGCTTGAGACAGTGTTGTGTTTATTTCGGCTAATGAATGACTTCCGGGTGGTCACCGTTTGTGTGTGTTTGTCAGGGTCATGACCTGGCCTCAATGCGCAGATCACGGAAACTGGGTGTCATACGAGCTCAGCCGTCCGCCGAGAGCCAAGTGCCTTTGAACTTCACAGGATGAACTCTCTCCACTGCCCCTATCTCCACGTTCCTGAATGTTGCATTGAAACAACTGGTTAAACTTCAGCCACAAAGAGAAACAATCACCCTCACCATGCTGACAGGCTGCTTTTCCAAGGTCATGGCCTCAGTCCACCCGGGTTGAGCTGTGAACAGCACCGTGGTGAACCAACGTGAAGCGGGCAGAAACCAAACTCTCACAGGAAACTGAGGATGGGGAAAAGAAACAGGAGAGCATGGCACCCCGCACCTGCTGTTGCTACGACAACCCCTGTTCCCGTGGAATGGTCTGCGGGTGGCGGACACAGGTGCACTCTGCTAGGGGAGGCTGAGGGTGGAAAGCAAGGTAAACCGACGTCTCCGAGTCGCTGCCCAGCTCTGCCGCAGACCCGAAGCTGCTCTCAGAAATGAAGCCAGTTAACTCCACACAGTCGATAAAACGGCCACATGGACAGCGAGGACGGACGGACGGATGGAGGTGCCAGGTGGTGCGGGCAAAGCAGGGGGAGGTGCCCGAGGGGCACGAAGGTCCGGCCCCATGGCAGGTTCACATGTGCGGCCTGGTGGCTCCGCCCAGCCAGCCTGCTCCTCCCCCGTCTCCCAGGCCGGCCGGGCCCGCACCACGGGTCTCCCCTTTCAGTGTGAGTCTCTCCTGCTGGCACCTGGCAGCCGATGCAAGTCCCTCTGGGCAGCAAACAGGGCGGTTCCCGCCGGAGAGTGCATGCCCAAACGAGCTGGGAGTAGAGCGGCATGTCCCCTCCGCAGGCAGCGGTGCAGGCGGTGTGGTCCTTGGAGTCTGCGGAAAGGCCCGCCGTGCCGTTTGGCCTCTCCCCCTGACGCGCCCCTTCACCGGGTAGTTAGATTTTAACTGGGCTCAGGGGGCAGAAGAGGCCTCACTCAGCATTTCACACTCGAAGTGTGATCAGCATTTGATTTGTTTCTCCGTGGAGCTAAATGAGGAGATGTTGTATTATCTAACCGCGTGGTCAGGATGGGTTTTTTTACCATTTTCCCTCTGTCACTGAGCGAGAAATAATGCCATAAAGTGGTCGTTGTAACCCATGTCCCGAAAGCCCATCAGAACAGCCCAGCTCGAGTTTTCCCAGACATGACAATGAGTCAGCGTCACGGTCCTCGAAGCCGCCCCACACCTGCCCTGTGCACGATCTGTCTCTCCCCGCTGGACCCAAAGGACAGGAGAGGCCTGAGGCACACGCTGGGCCAACTTCCCTTCGGTCAGGCCAGCATCTCCTTGTAACCGGCACTCCCTGCCCCGGGACACCTCCGACCTCAGTGACCTGACTCCAGGACAGGAGAGGAAGTGAGAGCGTGACAGTGGGTGGCCATCGCCCCCTCCCTAGAACCAGGAAAGAGCCAGCCTGGGCGGCAGAGGGCAGGTCCCCGTGGTGGAAGCAAAGTGGCAGGTGGGGGAGAAGGGAAGGGAGGGACCCCAGTAGTGAGGCACCTGGTGATGAAGACAGAGGGCAGGTCCCTGTCAGCAGTGACGCGGGGACTGGCCCCTGGCAACCCTGCCCGCCATGTGAGGCTGCGGGGTCACTCACAGCCCCCCAGCAGGGTCAGAGTAGAGGGTATGTCCCGTCCCCCCCCACACCCCAGGGAAAATGGCATCCTCACGCCTGAGCTGGAATTCTACCCGTCATTTTTCCCAAAAAGGTACCGAACACGTCAGCTGGGTTCCGTCGCAAGACCAGCCCATCTGTGACCAGATTTTCTGACCTGCTGGTCGCAGCCTCGGGAAGGAGGAGGCCGTGCTGTGGGGCTGTGACCAGTGCGTTTCTGCAAAAGGAAGAAGCACCGAGGCCATCAGAACGCCCTGGCTGAAGTCAGGGCCCTGGGCCTCTGGGCTCGCGTGAGCACATGTGGTCCCATTCCGGTTCTGGAGGCTGGATCAGAACCTCCATGCAGCCAGTTCACCGAAAGGCCATAGCCCTATAACCTCGTCACCAGCCCATCAGTTCGTGGCCTCATAGGGACGTCCCCACATCCCCGTTTCCTGTGACTGGAGACCTGTTTGGGCGACCATCGGCTCTGGCTGTCCACCTTGCAGTTCACACATGCCTGTCCCGTCTGCCCCGGCCACGCAGGACACTCCTGTGGTAGCACAGTCACCTCGAACTTCCTGACAAATTTCAGCAAATTGGTACCCCAGTAAATTAATTTTAAAAGTTTCAGCAAATCTGTCATTTGGCAAGGGAGTCATCTGGTAAACTGACTTACAGCAAACTGGCCTGTGGCCAAACCATTCCCAGTCTTCCCATGCACAAGGCCCCCGCCCTGGCCCCTGTGCCTGCCCTCTCCGGGCGAAGAGGGCAGCCCCAGTTCCTGCCCCAGTTCCTGTGCGAAACTGGGACTCACTGTGTCTGCTCGGACCGTCGCACCACAAGACGACATCGGAGCTCATGGGGGTAAACACACGCGTGAACACATGGAGTTCAAGCTTCGGAACCGAAGGGACCAAAATCAGCCACCCCAAAGCTGCTTTTGGGGACACCAATTTTAAGCTGATTATTGAGAAACAAGACTCAGAAAGAACCTTTGACTGCCCCCGCTTCCCTGCCCAAGAGATTCAGACAGACGGACCTGCTTCAGGAGCGGGGGGCTAGGATGCGCCTGAGCCTCTCTTGAAGTGAGCAGGGTGCACGGAAGGGCGCCCCGGTCCCATGGTTTCTCCGGCTCCTCGCAAGGTGCTTCATTTCCACTCTTCTCAACCACCTGCACATCGCCTGTTCACACCTGAAACCTGAGGCCCGTTCCTCACCTCCAGTTGTCCTGTGTCCAGAAATGTCCTACATGCCTGATGCTGTCTCGTGTCTCTGGCACTTTGCGCCCGTGTGAGCTCCCCGTGTGCACGGCTGAGCCCTGACTTTCTCCTGTGAACCTGCCTCTCTCGGCTTGGTTACTGGCCCCTCCCAGGGGACCTGCCGGCAGGAGGGAAGGGATCGGTGTTTTCCGCCACCACATCACAAGGTTGCCTGCGTTGGGACCTGACTCTGCATATCAGGGGCCAGCAGCCTTGGACAAGGCCCTTAGTCTCCGAGAGCTCTGCTCTCCTGGGTGCCGGCACCGTGGGGAGGGAGGGTGCTGCTTTACGGGGTCAGGGAGCAGAGCGGACGGGTTAAAATATGGGAAGTACTTAAAGTAGAGCCTGGAACACAGAGAGGACTGCATGCTAGTCATTGCACTTGGGTACAGAAAACCCATGTCCAGTGCTTACACAGAAAGCAACTTCGGAACCCTGGGTTTGCATTTCTTTTTACCTGTCGCTATCCACACCTGCGGCCGGAGTTTCCTACCGAAAGTCATCCATTTCCCACACTGGTTTACAGGCACTCACTCACAGCCCTATCCCGTGGGGCCGGGCAGCGAATGTGGCGCAGAGTGCAGGAGCATGTGGACTCGTCGACACCACGCAGACACAGGGCCGTGTGAGAGTGGCAGCCGGGCAGATCAGGCCACGTGCTCAGAAGGCAGTGTGAGAGGGAACCCTGCACTCGCGTGCCAGGCAGGCAGTGAGTGCAATATCCCGTCAGCTCCTTTTCCTCCTCGTTCACGCCAGCCTCCCCACCAACCGGCCTGAGATTTCAGCCGTGTTGGGATCTCCCCTCCACATCCAGGCACTGAGCTTCTTTCAGCTTTCCTGGAGCAAACTCCTTTCACTCCTCTCCTGCGTTCCCCCATTTCCAGCTTTTCTAGAAGAGTTCAGTCGTTCGTGGATTTTTGCAGTTGTTACTGGGGTATTTTCCCAGATTTCTTTTCTTTTCTTACTTCTTTCCCTTTCCCTCCTCCCTTTTTCCCTCCCTCCCCCCCTCCTCCCTTTCGCTAATTTGATCAATAAAAGCAGTTTAAGGACGCACACAGTTCCCTAAGTTTTGTTATGAAAACAGTAGTTCCTTGCCTGTCCCCCACCAAGCCGCTGTCCCCTCTCCTAGCTGCTTGTGCTGCGCTTCTCTTGTGAGTCTTCTGTGCTGTGTGGCTGCCCCGGGGACCCAGGGCAGGCCCTCCCTGATGTCACCCCCAGGACAGGAGGGTTTAGCCCCTCCCCCTCCAGGCACCTCCCACAGCCCCACCCTCCCAGCAGTCGCAGGGCGACCAGGGTCAACTGAGAAAATTCAGTGTTCACGCTAATATGACCACCGTGCACTGCTCACCTGTGGAAAACCGTCATTTTCCCCCAAATCGGTATTGCTGCGCTTTGGAGTCTAAATGTCCTTGCCCAGCTCTGCTCCCCAGGGCCAATTAAATCCTCCCCTAGAAGCTCAGGGCTCACTTTCCATCCCCCCACACCGCGGGTTTGTTCCCGGGAATGTGTATCCGTCCAGGTTATGACACAATCGGTCCTTTCGAATGGGGACGGCAGTCGCCTTGCGTCTTCTCCAGAAAAGGATGCGACTGCGTGTGTTTCCATGCTGAGCACGCCCAGGTGGCCTGCATCTGCAAACAGCCTCCCTCATCCACCTGGGGACCCGCTGGGCACTTTGTCATCCAGGCCTCACGACGCACCTGCCATCAGACAGCCCCATGCAATGTGCTCTTGTCGGTCTTGTCCCTGAACCTGCCCCGGTGACACCTGCTCTCAGTCCACATGCCGCTGAGGCCACCTGGAAACCACCTGCTCCCACCAAGGCTTTCCGAAAACTGACCCTTGGTCAGGTCCTCTGGGGGGAGATAAGAAATTGCTTTTCTGAGGTTGGCCTGCACTGAAACCTGTGGGGACATCCCGCCCCCTCCCCGAGGCAGGCTAACAAGTCAGCACCTGTCCAGTAGACACAGTTTAAACACCTGGTCGATCTCCACCTGGGAGGATGTAGGAAAAGCAACGTTGTGCTTATGACATTTCATTGTACAGAGAGACCCCATTTACTTCTCCGACCATCCGCCGATGACGTTGGCGTTGCCCCACCTCTACCTGTCCTGAGACATGCTGCTGTGAACACGCAGGCACGCACGCACGCATGCACAGTGTTTGTGTGAATTCGGACCCTCAAGGGTGCATGCCCCGAGTGGTATTCCAGGGTCATGCGATGGCTCTGCGCTTCAAACACTGAGGAGCTGCCCCACGATTCCCCAAAATGGTTGCGCCGCTCTACACCCCTGCTCTGAAGGCACGAGGGTTCTCGATTCTCCGCGTCCTCGTCAGCACGTCAGCACAGTTACTAGTTCCTTACACTGTAGCCGTCCCAGCGGGTGGAGGTGACATATCACGGAGGCTCGGTTTGCATTTCTCCAGCGGCTAATGACACGGAGCGTCTTTGTCACGCTCATCCGTCACTCATTTATCTCCTTCGAAGAAACTTTGATGCTGAGTCTCTGCCCATTTTTAATGGGGTCTTTGAAATGACAGACTGTCCTTGTTTGAAAATCTCCTTTTTCACACTTACATTTTCTCTCTCCATCTTCTGGCGACAGTCTGCTACGGGGTGGGTGGGGTTGGTAGGAACACCCCTGGGGGGCGGTCCCTGTTTGCTCCTGCTGGGCCCAGGGTGCTGGGCTTCCCCCAGGGGTCTCAACACCTTCTGG
Organism: Tonatia bakeri; assembly: GCA_004024845.1. Classification (NCBI taxonomy): domain Eukaryota; kingdom Metazoa; phylum Chordata; class Mammalia; order Chiroptera; family Phyllostomidae; genus Tonatia; species Tonatia bakeri. The sequence continues at coordinate 82,779 of PVIA01001481.1, forward strand.
TGGTGTTAGATCCACACTGGCACCTGCCCAGCTGACAACCAGAGCCCCCCACAGCCCCCTACTTTTCCTACTCAGTGCCTAAGGGAAAGGCCAGCATCCTGGGGCAGAGGTCATCTCACCCCCTTTCCCTGAGGGGGTCCCCCATGCTGGGAAGGGGTCTTGGTCTCAGGTCTCCAACCCCTGAGGGCCCAGGCCACACCTCTGCCCCATGTGACTCTTAAACCCCAACCCCTGAGACTCGGCATTGTCCTCGAGGTCACTGTCCTGCCTGGGGGTTCCCAGGTCAGCACCGGGTGAGAGCCCCCAGAACGGCCGGTCCTCAGGTCCCACCCTAGGCCTTATGAGTCGGAACCTGCCTTGTACTGCACTGCTCAGGGGGTCCCACTGCGCACAGAAGCGACGTCTCCGAGACACTGTGCTGCTGAGAGGCACTTGGGTGGTGGGGATGCTGCTCTGGGGGTTCACTCAGCGGCAGGACGATGCTCCCCCGAGTCTGTCGGGGACAACACCTCTGGAAAACGCCACCCGTGGACTCACCTGGAACTCTAAGGAGCTGGGCAGTGACTCAGCTCACTAAGGACTTACTGACTCTGTCCGGCGAGGGACATGAGGACAGACAGACAGACAGACATGGCTCTCAGAGAGAAGCAGCAGGTCCCAGACAGCGGCCGAGGCCTCTAGTTGCTCTGAAGGCTCCACAGAGCAGCGGCGCTCAGCCTCGGTCGAAAGACGCAGTGCACGCGGTGTGTGCGTGGCTAATATTTACATGCAGTGACCACACAGAATTGTGTCAACGCACAGACTGCGACGTCTATAAAATCGTCTTTCACTTGAAAAATAACAAAGCAATGGAAAACAGACAACATTATATGTTTCTAATGTATTGAACCAATTAAGCAGTGTTTCGATGAACCCGTCATATCACAAGTTCACCCCTCGGTGTGCGAAAGCAGCTCCTCGGGCATTGTTTTGATTCAGAGGCTCCTTGCACCTTCCCCTGTGTGTGGGAGGACCTGGTGTGGAAGGGACACAAGCTACTGGAGTGTGTGCTGGGGTCTCAGTTCCCCGGAGCTTTTTACAGCTCCCAGCACAGGGAGGAACTTTTCAAGACTCTGCTAACATCTCCTGGTGCTGGGCTGTGCCCCCCCAAAACGAGGGAAGGAGATGCAGAAATCCCCCAGTCTTGGGTGAATGTCAGTCTTGCGTCTGGGATGAAGCTATGGCTGGTGGCAGGGTGACCACACACAGGGCTTCCACGGGACCGAGACCTGACGTCGGATCCATGTCACAGGAGTCAAAGCCATCGTTCGCCAGTTGTTATCTGTGTTTCTTACAATCCTTTTTTTACCCTGCAAGTGTCCAGGCTAAGTCTGCAGGAAATATATTTCCCATTGCCTCCAGGGCAGGAGGGCAGATTATTTTTGTTTTGTTCCTTTTACAAGAGAAAACACAAATAAGTCTCCAAAAAGACACATTGTTTCCATAAGCAATGTTGCGGTCTTTCGACTTCCCCCTTTCTGCTCTGGGTAGGGCAGCGTTCCTCCCTGGGGGGGGTTGGGTGACAGCGCAGGCGCGTGGCCTTTTCCATGTCAGTTCAGCAGCAGAGTGACATCCCACCAGAAGAAAGTCGGAGAACGTCCCTGCCGGCAGGAGAGCTTCCTGTCCCAGGTTCCAGGACATTCAAATTTCAGTGGCTGTTGAGCAGTTTGGGGGACCCAAGTCACCCCTGCCCACAAGGTTAACACTGTTTTCTTTCATCCAGCTGTCCCTCCAACAGGGCCTGCTGGGCACCTTGCATGCACCGGGGGTGGCGCTCAATCCTGCAGTAGGCAGACCCATGGGTCTTCGTTCCAGCAGCCAAGCCAGCACTCAGAGCAGCGCTCACATGTGGTGACATGCACGCATGTCCTTGTGCAGGCATCAGGGGCCCTGTCACTCCCTGATGTAACGTGACAGTAACGTGCCAGAGCTTCAGAGCTCCTCAGACTTGCATCTGGTTGCATGTGGGTGTGTCCCTCCTCCTCTGTGGTTGGGTGGCCACAGACAAGTCAGGTGACCGATCTGGTGACCGTCATCGGGGAGGTGCAGATGCTAATCACACCTACTGCCAGAGGCTGACCCCAAGGTGAAACAGGTGACCTCTATGAGCACTAGAACTCACACACGCTGTGCACACGGCAGTTACAGTTGTCACGCCTTGTTTCCAGGACAGACGTGCCATTCCCTTAGCGTGTGCATCGGGAACAGGAAGAAAATACTCGATCTTATTTATTTTTCTTATCTCTTTCACTGCCTATTTCTGTGTGCCTTACATACGAGGTCTGACATAAATAACACCACTTTTTACAATAAAATCTTTCATTACACAATCACAAGCATGCAATTCTGTAATATAGTAATATCACAGTCAAGCATGCCATACATTTACAAATGTGTTGTGTACATATATGTCATGTATGTATATGTGTGCATGTGTCACATATGTATGCATTGTGCATGTGTGTTGTGCACGTGTGCCATTCACATACCCTACCAACCACACTCGAGCAAGACTTACTTCTGCAGACCCTGTATATTAGTAGAAAAGTCTACGTATATGTTGTATTAATGAATGAATAAACACGTGTGCAGATACGGGGTGAAAGTTCATTTCTTTTTCCCGGCCAGCCACCAAAGGCTCAGCGGCTCCTGCGTCCCCGGCCTACAGAAGGGAACACGCTGCGTAACTTACAGCGCATGCGCTGCACGCATGACCTCCAGCGCCGCGAAGACACCGCGCACATTGCTGACTGCGCACCGTCCACCAGCTCCTGACTCTTGCCCCGTGCGGGCGGACAGAACCCGAGCCCAGGACCTGGGAAGGCAGCCCTCACACCTCTGAGGGGGCAGGACGCAGAGACGCTGCCCTTGGTCCCCCAGCCCATGCGCACATCGCAGCTACGGCCCGGCAGTGACGTGTCCATGCAAATGAGAGGCGTCGGAGCAAACTTGGCGCTGGCCGACGCGGTCTCCCTGTGGTGGCGAATGAATGATCTTTTCTGGTGTTTACGTCTCTGAAGCCCCAAAGCTCCCACAAGACGAGCACATGAAAACATTCGCTGTGCTGAGCAATCTGGTCCTCCCCGCCACTGACTCGCTTCCAGGTTTCCTCGGGAAAAGGAGCCGAAGGTGCCACCAAACAGCAGCTGCTCGGCTCTGTCAGGACAACAAGCTCCCTGCAAGATCGCAGTGGAAGGGAGCTATTTAAAGCATTCACACATTCATGGAGGGTTTCACTCAACACATTCACACTTGATAGAGCTTCTGAAGGATTCCTCTGGGTTTCTTTTGCTGAGCATTCGCAGGCTAATTTATGTAAACCAGAAGGAAATCCTTGTTTGCTAGAAACTCCATCAGAACCTGCTCAGTGAGAAGCAGAGCCTGTCGGAAGAGGAACAGAGTTATGTGCAACTCTCACGGGCTGGTGAGACACACAGCAGGCCGGGTAGGAGCCGCAACCCCGAGGGGGCAGGCAAATCGTTGGCTTCTGTTCTCAGCTGAAAACAGTGCCTGCTCCTTTCACCCAGGCTGGTTTTCCCAGACTCAGTTATTGGCTCCTTTGCTTTTCTCTTGCACTTCTTGAGACAAATGTCTTGGGACATTTCTTGCATTTCTTTGGACAAAAATCCAAAGTGTCTTTGCTGGGTGTCCGCTCCGCATCCGTGCTGACGGACGCCCACCTGGGGCGAGTCACGCTCTCCCTTCCCTCCGTTTCCCTGTCCACAGAACAAGGGGGACCACACCTGCCTTGCCAGCAGACCACGGGTGTCCAATAGCTGATGCTAGTGAAGGGTTTCTGAGATGCAGTGTTCCGGGTAGCATTGCTTTTGCCACACTCAGTTACATAATTGGGGACACACTCAATTTTTTAATGAGAATTAATAAACCTGAGGTTTCTCTTCGGTTGACCGCGTTTGCGTCGGCAGATGTGTCTTCTCAGAAAAGCACCTATGGAAAACCGCTGGTTCGTTTGTCAGCAAGGTGTGCCCGCCCCTGCGTGTTGAATGACAGATGACTCCTGTGGTATTCGTCACCTGGAAGTGTTGGGAACCAGGAGGGGACAGATGGGCCCCTTACGTCTTTGTTCTTTTTGAATTTTTGAAGATCCTGGATTTTCCTCTCCTTGAACAAAACAAAAAAATGTGGGAAACAGTAGTCCAACTGCTAGTCACTTTTCTTACGTAGAAACCTCTGTGACCCTCTCCGGAGTCAGGGACCTTCCTCCTTTCCCCCAGAGGGCTCTGGTGGTGGTCGTCGTGGAGCTGGACGATGCGCAGGCAGAGCTTATCTTCCATGACTCAACAGCGGGACGTGGCCAGCGCCTCCTGTCTCCCGGCCCCCCGGCACCAGGGCCGTGGGCTGTCCGAGGGCCCAGGAGCTTGTAAGCAAGGCCAGTCCTCGGGCCTCACCCAGGGCCTCTGGGAGGCCAGCAACCTAGGACGTCCCCAGCCGCGTTGGCGACTCCGATGCTCGCTGACGTCACGGAAGCCCTGCCCCAGAGGGGCCAAAGTTGGACTGCAGTCTGTGATGTGAGAAGCATCCACATCGGCCTGCATCTCCGGCCTGTGGCCTGGCAACGGCCACTGTGCTACCTCATGCACAAGTGCGTCCATCCACTGATTATTGCCTGTGCCCCCCGGTCTGGGGTCAGAAACCCTGGAAGACCACTTCCGGCCCCTCCACTCCACAGGCAGGAGGTCACCCTGGGAGTGGGAGGTTCTCTGCCCAGAACTCGATTCCCCGGGATCCAGGGTCAGCCCCGCTGTGGGAGCAGACTGGGGCCCACTCTGCACAGGGCGTTTCCGGTGGCATAGGGACGGCCCCGCCTCTGAGAGCCGATAAGTTGTTAAAAAGAACTTATAAAACCTTGTACATTTTTAAGGGGTAGAGATCATACTAGGAACTCATCTGAAAAAAAATATTTCAATGTCTCAAAGCATATTTCACAGATATTTGAGAAAAAAAACATTTAAAAATGCATACGAGGTACTATCTTCTATTTTAAAGTGGTCTTTTTGTTCTTTTTTCATCCCTACCTATATGACGGGGCAGAAACATTCCACCCTTCCCTGTGCCTGTCATCTGTGCCTGCCCCTCTACGCCCATCTTTCTTTCTGCCGGGCGTGTCTGTCCTTACCTGCTTAGCGTTGCTGAGCTCCACAGCCTCACTCGGCTGCCTCCAGCTGCGGGGGTCCCGGGGGGACCCTGGGGCAGGTCAGAGAGGAGAGTGCCCCTGGCTGGCTGCTCAGGGCCACCGTCACACCCCATCAGATTTTTGAGACACCATCTTGCCCCAGGGATCGGTTCCAACTCTGAACACACACTGTTGAGAGCACAGGACACAGAGTGGTTCTCTGGGGTGGCTGGGTCACCTTGGAAAAGGTGAAGGAAAGCAGAGCACAAAATGGGGAGACGGGGCGGGGGTTCCTATCACAGCACCTCAGGCACAGCTCACTCCGTGCAGCTGAAATGATGTCTCTGCCTGGGACTTTGCAGGACACCTCCTGGCCCTGCCACAGGTCTCCTGGGTCCTGAGCTCAAGGCTGCCCGCGGGGGAGGACACTCAGTCTCTGATGAGCAGATGCCCCATGGAGGCCAAACACGGCGCTGCCCCCGAGCTCTGCTCCGCTGAGTCCAGGCGTGCTGACATGCACTCAGCCCAGGACAGCTGTGAGTGCAGCCCAACACAAAATGGTAAATATACTTAAAACATGGTGAGATTTTTTGTGATCACATGTCACAACGCATTTAATGCGTGCCCCAAATCAACTCTTCTTCCTCCAGTGTGGCCCAGAAATGCCGAAAAGCTGGACACCCCTGCTGGAGGCGGGGGGTCCCAGCACCGCCTCGCTTGCTGCAGACGGGCCATTCTCCTGCCGTGCGAGCGTGTCCCATGTCCCTTCCCCACTGTGCCTTCAGTCAACAGTTACACACTCTCTCAGACAGCGGGCTGTGCATTAAAGTCTATTTATAACCGTCAGCAGACAACTGCTTGATTATGGGGAATCGCGGTGATTTTTGCTCCCGAGACAATGGGGGCATTTCTTCAGTGGCCGAGCGGGGTGGCCACTGGACTCCGCAAACATTGCCCCTCTGTCTCCATGCTGTGCGGCTGGAGGTCACCCGGGTGCATACCGGGTGCTGAGGCTGAACGCAGACCAGCACGGGGGGCTGGCATGCTGCTCAGGGTCCCGTGAGGCTGGACCACGGAAAACAGGAAGCCACCACACTCTGCGAGGAGCAAGGGTGTGCAGGAATGCCCGTGGCCCCAGGGAGGGGCCTCCCACAGCCAGTCAGTTTAGTGTAGCCATTTTCTGAAGCATCACTTAACCCTTAGTTTTCTGTGTACAAGGTAGGCAGAAGTAGGTTCGCAGCTGTTTGTCTGGAAAATAACACAAGAATAAACCCTGTGTTTGGCCCACCCTGCGTTTTGAAGGCCAGTCGGGAACAGAAGTAGCTTCGGGTTGTGTGGAAGTTTGGGGCCGATCTCCAGGAATGGGGTACGGCCGGTCCATTTTGTTTGGGACGGCCTCTTGGAGAGCTGGTCCGTGGGCGTTTTTCTTGAGGCCTCTGTTACAGCGAACGGTGAGTACACAGTGAGCTGCAGATGGATGCAGCCACAGCCCTTTCTAGAGGAAGCCGGAGCAACCTCGTCACGGCCTTGGTCCCTCCGTTGGCCTCCTGTCGCAGGTTCTGAGATGCAGGCCACAGACCTGCTGGCGAGGCTGCCGTGGGTTCCAGCACTCAGGCCGGCCACTGGTTGTCCTCCGAGCTGTGTAGAGCCTCTCGGGGGTGTGTGGGTGTGGGACTGCCAGGGACGGGAGAGAACAGTGACCTCACCCCAAATGCACAGCTCCCGCCGGGAGTTTGTCAGTGAAGAGCAGCATATGTTTCACACTGACAGACACCTCTGAGAACCACGTGGGCTGTTCGCCTCCTCGACCCCAGGAGACAGGTGAGAGCCCTACCCCTTGCTCTGTTTCTGGAGCCACGGACGGTCCGTGTGACCCCAGGGCCCGTCCACCCGAGGCCTGTCTGACCAGCGCTCCTCTCCCCTCACCAGTCCCTTCTCTGGACCTTTCTTGCCACTCCGGCTTTCCCTGTCCCCCAAATCTGGGGGACAGTTTTCTGCTTTTTTTGGATGGATGTATTTGTCTAGATTCTTCAGATGAATAGGATGATTTTTATAATGTATCATAAGGAATTACATGATAAGGAATGAGAGTTGATAAAGTCTGATTACAAGGAACTGGCTCCTGTGGCCACAGAGGTGGAGAAGTGCCAGGGGCTACAGTGGGCAAGAGTGGAGACACAGTTGTGGTGTCAGTTCAAAGGCAGGAGAAAGACGTCTTAGACTGCAAGGCAGGCCAGGCAGGAAAAGTAAATTGTCTCTTACTCTGCCCTTCCATCCCATCGAGACCTTCTGTGGGTCGGATAGGGCCAGGTCCACCAAAGAAGGCAAATGCTTCACCCAGCCTATTGACACAAACGTTCCTCTCGTCCAGAAACACCCTCCAAGATACACCCTCAGACATGCCCAAAATATTCTTTAACCAAATATCTTGGCACCCTGTGGCCCAGTAAATTGACACATAAAAGTCATCATCACAGTGGCCCTTAAGCCAAGTACCCAGTTTCTAGCTGCAAGGGAGGCTGGGAAAACAAGTCTCTAGTCTTTTAAGCTTATACACCGAAAGGTGGGTTCTGTCTTAAGATGAGAGATTCTACAAACCCATAAAGAAAGGGCCAGATCCTGGGTGACTGAAAAGAATGGCAAACGTTTTCTACAGACAAGAACCCAACTTTCCAGTGTCTAATCTTCCCTCCTTTCAGAAAGCAGGCTGGCAGGGTGAGACAGCACTGAGATTTCCATTCTCCAGTGTGCATTTAATTATTTCTACACTGGAGCAAATGCCATAGACAGATTTTTTTTTTTTTCCATGGGAATTCAAGCCCCACTCTCTTTGGCAGAGAGTCCTAACTATTTTTGGAAGTTGGGAAGAAATTCAGAGAATCTGGCTCACTTTTGGTCATGTACAGTAATGTTATTTTTATGTATCTAGGACAGTGACTGGTCAGTGCTTATTTTTAATTGGCTTTGGCGACCCAGGGGTGGGCTGAGAGGTCAGGAACGAGGCAGGAGTGTCTCTCACAGCTGGCAGGAGTCCTGTCCTGTTGTCCTGAGCTCACCAGCAGACGCCTCCCCTCCCAGCCTGCCTGAGACTGCCCCACTTGCTTCCTTTGATTCCAGCTAGAATGTTCTCTGAGGACTGGTAGAAAGAACCAGGACACCGGTGTTTGGGTTGTGAGCCTGCCACTCCATCACTGTGGGTGTCCAGCAAGTCACCACTCAGAGCCTCACTTCCTTTATCTGTGCGACAACACCACCGAAGCAGCACCCCCAATCAGAGTGCTCTCAGCTGCAAGTCTGAACACCTACGAAAAAGTGACTCTCCAGAGAGGGCATCATGTTGTGTCCAAATCGAAATTCTGGACTGGGGTCGTTTCATGGGTGGGCCCTGCAGCTCAAGGAACTGATTGAGGCCACAGGCTCTTCTGCCTCACCAGCTGCCGCCTTGAGTCCGGTGCCTCTCCCGAGGGTTGCAGGTGGCCGCTGCACTTGCCAGCACGGCGTGCGAATACATCAGATCAGAGAGGAGAAGGAGGGGTCACTTCCCTGAGGAGCCGACTCCCCAGTTCCCACTCCTCAGTCCCAAAGGAAGGGGCAGAAGTGACTTCAGATCAGGCATCTGAAGCCTCGGCAGCCGGAGTCAGGCTGCATCCATGAGAGCAGAGACACTCGGAGCCCCGTCCACTCCCGACATTCGGGGAGCCCTGGGGTCCTTCATCTGTGAGCATGAGCGTCGGGCTTAGGGGCAGGGGCCCGAGTGCCGGCTCCAACGTGACTCCAGAAAGGTAACAAGCCGTGGCGCTCCTGAAAGTCCTGTCCGGGAGCGGGTCTGGGCGACACCCCTGAGAGCCTTCCTCACCAGGGAGGCGACAATGGCCTGTCTGTGCAGGTGACTTCCCTCCTGAAGTGCAGAAACGTCTTGCACATGCACCCGCTCCGTGTTTCCCATGAAGCTCATATTTTTGCCTAATTTCTCTTTCTTTGTACATTGCGCCCTTTTCCTGTGGCAATGTCAGAAGTGTCCCATTCACCTGGGTCATAGACCAGACCCCCAGGAACCAGGGAGTGATGCCTGTAGCTCTCCTCCGTAACATAATTCTTCCAAAGAGACTGCCCATGGCTTCCCCAGGGCATCTCTCCCTGCCGTAAGGCAGACCCTGGTCATGTTGTGGGTTCAGTCCCCAGCACCGTGGTGAAACGAGTCGTAGGCTTTCTGCTGGTGGAGCTCCTGCCTTCCATTATAAAGCAACGCGCAACAGAAGGAGGCATGCGGATCTGTGTTTGCAGGCTTCCGGGATCACGTCCTTCGCAGCTGGAGCTTTCCGTGTTGAAGTCGGCTCAAAATGTAACGTAGGGAGGGAGTTTGATTAGCATTCCTTCAGCTGCGCGGCCTTTATAAAGCAGTGTTTTCTTGCCACCTTTGTTGGATTTTTTCCTTCCTTACCGAGACAAATAGCTCCAGAGAAAGAAAGACAAGAAAGAGCTGAACTTTGAAACAGACTCACTAAGCAGGGACAGGTGAGGTACCCAGTTTGCAAACTGAGAAAACACAGGACTGGGAGTGTTCTACCAACATTGGCGTATCCTGAGTGCCCACTGTTCACGTCGGACAATTCTAGGGAAACGCATCAGAGTCTGCTGGGAAACTCTAGTGCCTGTTCTGGGCTGTGGGCCTGGCTCCTCAGTGACAGGGCAGAGTGTAATGAGGTGCCGCTGTGGCGGGCAGAGGCCCGATTAGAGTTCCACAGCATCATGCAAAGGAGTTGTGTAGCTTTGGCCCCTGACTGAGCTGTAACCCTGTTGAACTGCTGGGGAGCATTGTGCCAACAAGGGGCTTTGGGGGCAAGACAGAAAACTGTCCCTGCGGCTCCACTTGGGAAAGGGGACATCTGTTTGGGGAGGAGTCGGGACCGGGCTCAGCGGGGTGGCAAGCCCCACACTCAAGCCCTCAGCAGTGTTGGCAGAGTCAAATTCGAAATCACTCCTTCTCATGAATGAATCGGTCCCTAATTTTAGTCTTTCCACCAAAACACATAGTTCTCTGGGTCACCCAGTGCCCTCCCTCCCTTAAAAATCATGGACGTGTCCACCCCAGAGCCACAGAATGCCTGTTCCTCCTGAGGGCACACGGGACCCTTCTAGGACAGACCCATCCTAACAGTGCCCCCCACCCATGGACCCCCAGAAATGTGCAGTGAAAGACAGTGACTGGCCGTGTCATCATGTCGGCAATTTAAAAACGGCAGCTTTACACAGAGTGTTTAATATTGTCTTTGTGAAGATACACTTATCAAGGGAGGGGCCAGGGCTCATTTTTACTTTACTGATGGCTTAGGTTCCAACTTTCAAATTAAAGATGTTGCGGAGGACCCCATCAGTCGTCGCCCTGGCCCTCTGGGTGTAGGAATGGGCCTGGCCCCGGTCTGGGGGTCAGGGGCCAGGGGCGGGGATTTGTGGAAGTGTTGTCAAGGGAAGGGGCCCCACGAGTGAAGGTCTGAAGGAAACGGGCCTGGCCCGGGAAGCAGGTGCCGGGGTGGAGCCCAGGCCTGAGGACAGGGCCTTGAGGTGACCGCTGGACAGTCGGGGGTGGGAAGCTGGGGAGGTGGTGGCCAGGAGCCCCACCTGGGTCTCTGTGGGGCTTCAGAGCCTCCAGAGCACCCTGCACAGAGGAACTGACACCCTCTGTGTCTGCCAAACAGGAGAGGGAGTGTGGAGTCTGCGCCCTGTGTCACGGGGAGAGTCGGAAAAGCAGAGACAGAACCAGTCTGCGGTTGAGAGAGAAACTCTGACAATGGGACCTAAAATTCGTGTCAAAAATTAGCTGCCGGAAGTGGAGAGGCTGATTTTCTTAGGTATAGGTTGCCGATTGGTGTCTGTTATGGTTCTTATTCTCCGAGCATGTCTGTTAGGCACTAATCTGGCCTAAGCAGCTTGGAGCCATCCGCTGATCTCACAGACCTCGGGGGCAATGGCTCAGGGGTGGGCTGTCACAGACAGCAGCCACCAGCTGCGTGTCTCGTTTGACCCCTCGAGGTGCGGCCAGCCCAGAATGGCAAGCAAGGTGTTCTGCACTGTGGCATGCACACCAGAGTTCAAAGGTCTAGTGCAACCTAAGTGGTGAAAGATCTCATTAACGATGTCTTATAAATTGATTACACATGGAAATAGTCACCTTTTGGATATATTATGTAGAACGACATCTATTATTGAAATTAACCGCCTGTTTTTTGTTTTTTTTTAATGTGGCTACTAGGAAATCGTGAATTACATGTGGGCACTGTCTTGGATTCCACTGCACCAGCAGGTGCCACTTGGTGGGCCCCATTAGCGCCTTTGACCCCGAAACAATGCACACCAATTGCAAAGTGAAGGTGCAAATGTCACACACGTGGCCACGTTTGACTGTGTGTGTCCCGGATGTGGCACTGAGCTTCTCGGATCACTCAAAGCCTCGTCAGCTGGCACTCGGCGCATCGGGCCTTCAGATCGTGGGGGGAACCAACAAGGACGCCAGTTCAAAGCAAGTCAATGGTTATTAGAGGACCTTGAGAAAAGGTCGGGAGCTTCTAATACTCTGCAAAAACGATAGTTGTGACTAAGCCACAGAAGTCAAACAGAAAAAGAATATCTCATCACACATCAAAAAACAGCCGCCGACACGGCGAACTCGGAGACCTTGGAGAATGAGTGCAGGGTGGAACCAGTGAGCAGAATCGCACAAATGTCAGACCCGTCAGATTTCCATGTTGTAGTTTTACTTTTAAAGGTAAAGTCCCAATTCAACTGTTTTTTGTTATTTACTATGAAGTTTACTTTCTTTTTTTTTAAAGGTTTTTATGAAGATGTTATTTATTTTCAGAGAGGGGGAAGAAAAGGAGAAAGAGAAAGGGGGAAACATGAATGTGTTCTTGCCTCTCACATGCGCCCTATTGGGGACCTGGCCCACAACCCAGGCATGTGCCCTGACTGGGAATCGAACCACAATGCCTTGGTTTGCAGGCCTGTGCTCAGTCCACTGAGCCACACCAGCCAGGTGAAGTTTACTTTCTGATTTTAAGTTCACGCAGAAACATGCAAAATGTTTAGGTGGCTGGTTAATAAAAGGGAATAATGTATATATTTATATATACAGGGTGCAGAAAAAGCAGGTTTATAGTTGTTCATATGGGAAATAATACAATTAACAATGACACAAGAGTGAAGGCTGTGTTCATGTTCTCACGACCACAAATCTACTTCTGCCCCCACCCTGTCTATCTTAAATGTTTTATTTCAGCTTAAAACATAAACAACAAGGTTTTGGGTGGGAGTTTGGGGATTTTTACTCAGTATTTGGCTGAGGGTCTTGGTCTTTTGAATGTGAGTTCACTGTGAAGAGTCCCCTGTACCTTTCTCACAAATCTTGTCTACAATTTCCACATCTAAATTTTTAAAGCAAAGTGAAAAGTGGTAAAATATCTGCAAAGTAACTTATTATAGATTTAAATGCTCGTTCCCTCATTTTTAACACTCAACATTCCCACAACTAATTTGACAGACTTTTCTCAGTGTCTCATGCTCATTCCCTCTCAGCATTTAACTCAGTTTTCATTGGAACAACTTTCTTCTTGCACTCACGCACTCCTGTTTCACTAGTTGAGTAATCAATTTAATAGAATTTAGTTAAATTCCCTTAGGACAGTATAACCGGTGTAATCAGCTTTGGGAACAACTATGGCAGAGCCTCCTGGGGCCCTAACTCACCTTCTGGGAGGACAGGTGCGGGGGCCATGAGCCTTCGACCCTCTGCTGGTCTGAGCCACACCAGGAATGGCAGGTGTCTGTTCCCCGATGAGCCAGCTGGGTAGGAGCTGCTTAAGAAACTTTCTATTATGATGTCACCCACAAGTGTCCTTGTCAGGGCCACTTGTCCCATAGATGACAAGAATTCCTGACTTTGAACATCTGGGAAGTTGGGTGTCTGGAAAGAGCAATGGGGAAATCAAGTCCCAGCCCCAGCTGCCCTGCACATGGAAGCCTGATAGAACACCAGCTTTTGAGGGCTGCGTGCTCACTCTTCATGCTTCTCTATGACATGGGTCTCCCTGAGGCATGAACACACGCACACGGATGGATCTCAATAAATACCCACTATTAAAAACATCTGTAGGTAGGAATGTTTTATTTGTTCAATTTTGTAAGGATGGAAAACAATGAAAAATATCCTCAGAGAAGAAGGAAACTCCTCGCACGTGCTAAGTAGGTGCTTAATGAATCTATGTTGAGGCACTGGCTAAAATTTCTGCCAGGGCCTATTACATCTGTTCATGCTGATGTCGGGGGCATTCATGCGCAGCGAGGAAATGCACCCACGTTCAACTGGATCCTCCGAACGAATGTGCACAGGAACTGAAGTGTGGTGGGCAATTCCCAGAAGCACTCTGGGGAAGCAGCCATCTGGAAAACCCTGGCATGATGGCTCCGGACTTGTCATAGCAACGATGAAGCTGTAGCGTTTGTGTCAGAGAGGATGGAAGTAAAGGGCTTGGAAGTGACACCTCGAGTTTTCAGTGGACAAGCAGCCTTTGAAGGGACACCAGCCTCCTCTGTCATTAAGGAAATCAAATGAAGGTAGTTTGACATGTGGCTTTCTGAAGGCATATGAAGCAGGAGCCAGAGCTGGAATCCCACCCAGGGTGGGGCGGATGGGGCAAGACAGACTATGGCAGCAACCCTGTGAGTTAGTCTCCCAAGAAGACTGTGTTAACACACTGCAGAGGAAGAGCACCCTTCAGTGAAGCACATCCTTTATGTTTCTCTTTAAAAAAAAAATCAGTTTTCCAGTGTATATAGATGCATAATGACAACCCAAATATTTACCCAAAAGATTAAGGAGAAAATGACTCAAAGCACTAAATACCAGGCGAAAGCCCAACATAGAGGCGTGTCCACCGCGGGGCTGGTGGACCGGGAAGCCAGAGAACCTGGCTAGTGGGAAGTATGGCCTTGGGAACCCCCTTTACTTGGTCCCGTTTTCATCGCTACGGATAAATAAAGCAGCAAAAAGAAACATCTTGCTGGAACCGCTTCTGCTTTGCTACTCTGGCCAAACTTCAGAATTTTGAAAGGCTAATGGAGTCCACCTCCTGTTCTTGGTTACAGGTGCCTTAGTGTGGGCGCAAGTGTAAGGGGTTTTCGATTTAAACAGGAAAGAGAAAAGTATCATTTTGAACCTCAGGATTGCTGGGTGTGGCCATCCGGGAAGACCCAGGAAGGCACTCAGCTACCAGGAGAAAAGGGCGTGATTACAGCCTATTGTGCACTTGCAATTTTAACAGATTCACCTTTCAAAATTTGTCCCGTTGGATGTAACTACCTAAAAGTATCTTCTGGCAGATGTCGAATACTCAAAACAAGAAGCTAGTGTGAAGCTGGGGCAGTTTTAAAAATCCCTCGGGCACCCCCGTCCTCCTCCGGTGAGGAGCTGCCATTTGACCGATTCCAAGAAGTCAGAGGGTGATTCTGTGGTCAGTTCGGACTCTTGTCTGAACACATGATGAGGGACAAGACAGCGCGACCTTCTCTGCTCCAGAGGGCCCCCGCCTCCGCAGTAAGTCTGGGGTCGCTGCTGCGTTGGCGGCTCCACGCGCCCAGAGAAGGTCGAAAACCGTGACCAACACAGAAATGTTCGTTTACACTGCGAAGCACCTCGTGGCTCCGCCCCAGGGACTGGAGGATCCGCCCGCGCGGCGGGGCGGGCGGGGCGCAGGGGCGGGCGGGGCGCAGGGACGTGCGGTTCCGGGCATCGGCAGGGGTGGGGGGCAGACCTGGCCCAGGGGCCCCGAGGCACCTGCTGGCTCCGTACCGTCCCGCCCCAAACGTGCTGCGGGCGGCCTGCGCCCCGCGCGCAGGTGTGTGTCTCTCCAGCTAGGCGCAGGGTCGGGTCTCAAATCAGTAACTTCGGCTTGGGAACAGCAGATGCGGTCACTGGGAAGTTTTGAACGTAGCGCGAGTCAGGAAACGGCGGACTCGGAACGCTTTAAAAAAAAAAACAACAAACAAAAACACTCTGCAGGACGTTGGGCCGCTTCCGGCCGGGCGGGTGTAGGGTTGGTCTGCGCCGGTTCCCCAGCGCGCGGAGTAGGTGACAAATGTGAACACTGCCGCCAGCGTCCCCTCCACGCACCGCACACCGGAGTCCGAGCGGCAGCCCGGCAGAGGGACGCGGCAGCAGCGGCTCCTCCTGTCGCAGGAGCGGCGGGACCACCTGGCGGCGACGCGCACAGCGGACATCCACCTGCGGCCCGTCCCCCAGCCCGCGGTGTCCCCGTCCCTCGCGCGCGCGCGCGTGCGTTCCCTGCACCCGAGGCCCGTCCTCCAGATCCCGGTGTCCGCGCCCCCTATCTCGGTGACCCCGTTCCCCCACCCCCGGCGTTCCCGTCTCCCCGATCTCGGCTCCCCGAACTCCAGTATTCCCGTTTCCCGGACCACAGGGTCCCCGCGACCCGAGGGTCGCGCCCGGGCGCGCGCCCGCAGGCCCGGCGGGCGCGCTCCCGCCCCTGCGCAGGCGGCCTACGCGCTCCGCCCCCCCCGCCAGCGCCCCGCCCCTCGCCCCGCCCTCCGCCCGGTGGACGCGGCCGCGACAGAAAATGGCGGCGGCGGCGGGGAGTCGCGCGTCGTCGTCGGGACTCGCGGGCGCAGAGGCGAGCGGAGGGTCCCTGCAGGCGGGCGGGGGCCGCGAGCGGACGGACTGGCGACGGCGGCAGCTGCGCAAAGTGCGGAGCGTGGAGCTGGACCCGCCGTCCGCGCCGCCGTCCGCGTCCCGGTCCCCGTCGCCCGAGCCCGCGGGCGGCAGCGCCGCGCAGCCGGTGCTGGAGCCGCCGCCCCCTGGAGCCACGAGCCGCGCCGGCGCCCACGCCCCCGAGCCGGGGGACCGCGGCGACCCGAGCCGTGTGGGGACGGAGCCCGCGGAGCCGCCTTCTGCAGCCGCCGGGTGAGCAGCGGGCGGGACAGGGGACGCGGGCGCGGAGACCGGGACTCGCGATTGTTCACAGCCGTGTGACGGGCGTGCTTGGGGCCGGGGGCCGCTGCGGGGCGCAGGGATGGGGAGCGAGGCCCATGCGGTGACAGGCGAGCCCCGGGCAGGTGCGGCCCGGGTCTGGGGGCGGCGCGGGGGCGCCTGTCACGGCCGCGGGGCCCCCGGGGACCGCAGGGTGCGTGGGGCGTCCAGGGCGTCTCGGCGTCGGCGACCGTCCCGCAGCCTTCCCGGCGGCCTGCAGTCCCACTCCGAGCCGCTTCTCGGCTCCGGGTCCCCGCACCGCTGTTGGGATGGCTCGGCCGTGGAGCGCTGGAGCAGCCCCCGCGGATCTGGCCGGACGCCCCGGAGGCGACCGCGCGCTTTCTCGGGGAAGGAAGTCCTTCCCGCCGCGACGGGGCGACCTCGGGGCCGAGAAGCCGGGCGAGTGCGCGAGGCCCCGCCCGCGGGGCGGTTAGCACGGCCGGAGCCGCTGCTGACCTTGATCCGAACACTGGCCGCGAGACGCGTCTTCAGTGTTGGTGGATTTTTCAAGTGACTCGGCACTTTTTTGGAACTTGATTGTTTATTTATTTAAAACCGCAGCGTATTACTTGGAGGTTGTTCCCCCCCACAAAAAAATCCCTAAAAAACGGGGTTTACACCGCGCCGCGGCACCGTGCAGGGAAAGGACGTTTGTGACTGGCAGTTCTGCGCGCGCTTGTCGTGTCGTGGGCTCCCGGGTATGTCTGTGCGCCTTCTGCTTCGGGGAGTAAAATACGCTCCAGATAGAAATGGGAAACCCCAGATTTGGAAGATGAACTTCACCTGTTTTCACGAGACCACCGCTTTGGGTGCAGGGCAGTGACCCCGCAAGTGTCCGCACCCGGTCGCCCGAATGAGCTGCGGCTGCACAACAGCAGCCGCCATAAAACAGAATAAATAAGTAAATGAAAGTGTGGAAGTCAGGTTGTTGCGCGCGGGTTGAGGTCTGGCGCAGAGGCAGATAAACCCGGGGCCTGGGCCAGCCGCCCGCATTCAGTTTTTGCAGTTGATGACCCCGGTCGTCCTCCCCCACTTTGTTTTAGGGGTGCGCTGTCAAATGAGTTTCACTAACCAGAATACTAGTTTGCTCACCCCGAATGTCACACCTAAAGATTGTGTTTATGGTAAACGGTGTACTCTCCATCTTTTGAAGTAAAGTGAATTCCTCCCCGCCCCCATTTTCTTGTCAATAGGGTTGAAATTTACTTGAATCTGTTGGAGTAAACACTCTTACTATAAGCTGTTCAGTAGAATCTCAGTTGAACTCTACATTTTAATTTTTTGACAATGGTTACTTCATACTTGCGGGAGGGAAATTTAACAGATTTTGAACTATTTTTGTTTCAGTAGTAGTAGGGGCCTGGGGACCCCTTCTGTCTAAAGATAATTCTGTGGTGTTTTATTTCAAACTTGCCTTCATTTTTTAATCTTTAAATGTAGAAATTGAAAGTGTAGGCACTACACTTTTAAAGTGCAAGTTATAGAAATAAAAGTCATTAAAAGTAGGAGACGCTGAGTTTGTCCCTCTGCTTCAGGGTCATGACTGCCATCAGCGAAAGGTCACCCTGTGAGTGGTGCCCGAGAGTTTGGGGTTTTTCCCTGTGTCACAGAATTAGGGGCTTTTTCTTCCTATTTTCTGTGTTTGAAGAGGAATTACAGTGTTACTCTCCATTGGGCGGGCTCTTGTGAGTGTGGTAGATATAATTACTCCATCCTATTTTTGTAGCTTAGGAAAACCCTAACTGTCAATTTGCTGGCCTCGTGAAAGAACAAGGTGTGCCGTCCTGGTCGGTGCTGGTTCTTGTCTGAAGCCGAAGCTGCTCCGAAGGCTGCTCCTGCACGTCCTGCTGCATGCAGCTCTCACTTCCTATTAGAAGCTGCGAGGCTAAAAATAATGTGTAGTGATTTTTTTTTAAGCTAGAGGTGTAGGAACATTATTACCTAAAAATACATTTCTAAAAAGTTAAGTTGGTGATTTCACAAAACAATCGGAGATAGTTACATAAGTTAGTCTTACATGAATTTATAGGCTTTGTAGCCGGAGTTGTCTCCCAGTTCTATTTTAAACCAGGTAAGAGAATTAATGCATTCTTCAAAGATTAACCTTATTAAATATAATTCTGGAAGAGAAACATGAGAGCTAGAATCGTTGCCAGCTTTTGTTTTCCTTTCGTATCTGATCTTGGCGAGGGTGACTGGTTGCCCAGCATTCCTGACCGGAAGGTTTCCAGTGCACCACGGTTGCCCCGTTTTGTGAGGTGCAGGAAGCAGGAAGCGGCCCCCTCCGTGGTCTCCGCGTCTTCTCTCACACCTCAGACATGTGTTGTGTGTTTTAGAAACGGTCACTGGCTTGTTGACTTGAAGATTGCAAAATATGAAAAGAAAGGAGTGTTCTTTGCTTTCAGCAAGAGCACAGGAGCCAGCTGCAGCCTGCCTGGGCTGTGCGATCAGCCCAGCCCCGGGCTGGCCCTGAGCATTCCAGAGGCCGCGCCGGGTGGCCAGGCAGCTCACAGTTCACGGGCGGACTCCCCTGGGGGGGGGGGGGGACGCGCGGCATTCACAGTGCTCCGAGTTAGAAAGCACAGCCTTTGCATCTTGGAACCCGTTTTCCTGGGTGAAAAGGCAGTTCTCTGTGCGGAAGGCAGCAGAAGAATGTGGCGTGGGGGGGAGTCTCGCCGCAGGGCTGCGCCTGTAACCTGGGATGTGCTGCTTGAGGGACACCACCGAGCCTGTCCCAAGACCCGGTGGTCTCCCCCGCCCAACCGCTCTTTCCTCGAGTCGGAGGTGGCAGCCGCCCCACGGCAGGACAGGCACTGTGAGGAACAGACCCAGGCTGTCCTTCAGGACACTGCAGGGCCATTTCAAACTGGGGGAAGCAGTCAGAAGCACAGGGGAGGTAGGTGGGGTGTTGTCGGGCAGTGGGGCTCGTCCGTGCTCCTCTCACTGCCAGACAAGGGTCTTGGCTGTGCTGACACGTGTTTGGGGGCCTTCTGCATGGTCACCCTTCTTGCCTTCCACATACGTCACCACCCCCGCCACCCTCCAGGGCACCGTCATTGCTGCTTGTGGGAGGTGGGCACTCACTGTCAGTGCTGAAGCCTGTTGTCCCCCACCCAGAAGATAGCTGGGGGTCAGCCTCACACCCGGCGGGCAGCTCAGCTGGTTCCCTGCTGATGGGCGGGTTCTAGGGAGGAAGTGGCTCTGTGCTGGGCTGGTAGGTTTCCGTCCAGTGCCTACCAGTGCGCTCCGTCCTGCTGTGCAGGTCTCACCCCACGTCTGCCACCTGGCCTGCTGCACGGGACGTTGGTGAACTGCTGCAGTCGCCGTGCCCATGTCAGGCAAGGAGCGAGGTCGTCAGTGTTGCCTGTTGTGTAGATTTCTCGACGTGTGCTATACTGAATCATAAGCGGAGGAAAGTGAAGAAGCTGATCGCACTCATCATGCAGGGAGAGCGCGGGTCCAGGAGCCCACTGTGCCCCTTTGTCCCTGCTCCAGATCTCGCTCTCGGCACCGGGACCCTCCCCCGGGCAGCCCTGGGCGCCCAGCCTAAGTCTGGGCGCCTGTGGCACTGCGCCCGGGAAGTGCAGTGGTGCAGAGGGACACCCAGTCTGGCACGGGGGCTGCAGATGGGCCTCGCCCCCCGCGGCGCCGGCTGGTGTGCGTGAAATGGGCACCTCTGACTGCAGAAGGAGGGGCTATCCTCCCCTGAGGGCGTGAGGGTGGCAGCTCCGTGCCTCTGCTCCTCACTCGGTCTGTTCCTGTCCACACTTTGTCCCCAGCCCCTTTCCTTTTCCTTGGGCCAGATGCATGGTACAGGGTTCCCATTCCCACAGTAGGGAAAGTTGGAATCTCGACACAGATTATTTTCAAACTACTTCTGCTTATCCTCTTACGTTAGCAGGAACATGTGATGCTGCAAGTTTAAGTGTGAAACTTTTCTTTCTTGAGAGAGAAAATAGAAATGGGGACAGAGGGAGCAAGGAGCCCTGTTTCCCCAGCGGTGGTTTTAGAATGCGGCCTTTCCCGTTAGAAACAGCAGCTCTCTGGTCAAGCAGACCGTGTGAGGAAACATAGGGTACGGTCTGGACGGAGGACGGCTGTGTCTTCACATGCTCTGTGGCCATCCCAGGGGTCCGCTGTGTTTGGGGGGAGCAGGTCTGGTGCTGTTCCCGGACGAGGCCTTTGGGGCACCCGTCTGGTCGGTTTGGTTCACCGGGTTGAGATGTTGCCACATGTCCAGGATTATTAAGTTCTTAAGGCCCAGCAAACGTGTTTTCCTGAGAGTGCAGTCCGTCACCTGAAGATCATTACTCAGCCCACCAGCCCTCCCTGGGGCTCCCCACCGGGCTGGAGTTTGGCGGAAACTCCGCGGATGGCAGGTCAGCAGAATGAGTGTGTGCCTGCGGCTCAGAGGCTAGATGCAGGGCAGTCGGTAGGTGGAGGCCTTACTCCTCGCTGCAGAGATGTGACCACTACCTTTCTTTCCAGCCCAGATAACCATTTAACCGTTGTATTATCAAGTGATCTTCCAGCTGGTCTTATAGCTTTCTGAGTAATAACTACCAGTTGCTGACAGACAAGGAAGTCTGTCTCATTCATTCTGTTACCACCCAGTCTAGTGTCTGGCACTCATGAATGTCATCGGGTGCCCGTCAATGCTAGCATGGGCTAATTTTTCTCAAGGTGGTTATTTTAAAATCGGTGTATCAGAAGATTGCAATAACTTCCTGTGATGTGATTTTAATTGTGGTCTAGCTTAAGATAAGGTTTGAAGGCAAGAACGGTTTCTTAAGAGGTTTTGTATGTTGCATGATATTTAGAAGTAGTAGTTGATATTTAACAAATGGGTTGGTAATTTTGATTAGTTTTACGTCATATAAAACTTAGTTAGTTTAGTAACCAAGTGTATTACAGTAACTGGAGCCATGCTCACACGGCCAGATACTTGAGCACAGCATATCCAGTGGCTGTGTTTGGAAGCACCTGGTCGTTGGGGCTGATGGGTAAGTGCCCCCGACTTCGCTGACAGGACAGCTCGTCTTGGCCAGCTCGCCGCACCACCCTGTCCTCGGGGGTCCCAGGGCTCCTTCCTGTCTCCTTCACCCCCACACCAGTCTCAGCAGTGCCTTTAGATCCATAACTGACCGTTCACAAGTGACTGCAGGTTCATTTTTCTGACCACGACCTTCCCTGAACTGCAGGCCCCTCCCTGTCTACATGACACGCCCACGGTCAGACTCCTGAGCCCAGGTCCGGGTTCCCCTCCACCGTGTCCCACCAGGATGTCCCTCACTCACAAAATGGCCAAGCTAGGACTAGGAGTTATCTCGAGACTGTTGTGCATCCAGCGCCACCTCGGAGGCTGGTGTCCTGGCCCATGGGCAGCCCCCCTTGGGCTGCTGTGCAGTCTGCCCATGCCCTCCCTCCAGGCCCCTCGCTTTGCCCCCTCCAGTCTGTTTTCTGTATTGTGTGGCCAGAGTGAGTGTTTACAGATGCAAACCTGATTATAGCCATTTCCCTCTGGAACAAGAAATTTAATTTACTTTTTAAAGATTAATGAATTTAAATAGTTTAATTTAATTTAGAAATTCCTAGCTGCTTTCCCAGAGGTAAAGACTGGAGAGGTGGTGCCATGCCCAGGGGACTCCGAGCACGGTCTGGCCCGCCTGCCCCGGACCTGTCCTCACCGACCCCACTGCCCTGTGCCCTGCGGAGCTGCTTCCTTTCACTTCCGAGATTCAGCCCAGCACCACTTGCCACAGGGCCTTTGCGAGCGCCTGCACCCTCTGCCTGGAACACCCCAGTCAGCAGGGTCATCGTTCAGGTTTTGGCTTGTGGACGTGATTTTATCATGTGGTTTGTCATCTCGTGCATGCCTCTCCCAGAAGACGAAGACCTAGGCAGAGTCTGGCTGGGGAGGGACCCAGCATCCAGCAGAATGCCTGGTGCGGCACAGCGCTCAGTAAACAATTGTTGAATGGACGGGTGCGGGCACTAGTGACACGGCACGTCCAGCCTGGCGGGTCGCCTGTCCTTCCCCTTCGGTCAGACGCAGGTGAGGATGGGGCTGAGATGAGGCCGACTGGCAGAAGCCTGGATAGTTGGTGTTTCCAGGCTGCTGCTTGGGGTAGATCTGCTGGGAGGTGTCCGGCCCTCAGACACGCCAGGTGCTCCAGGGAAGGGCACGGCCCTGCTGGCTGGGAGGAGACAGCCACACTACGCAGTGACCTGCACAGAGGAGAGCGTGGCCGCCTGTGTACAATGCTGCACTCCTGGGGAGTCGGAAGTGTGTGTGCACACGTGTGTGAATAAGTGCTCACAGAAAGACATTCTGCTTTAACACAAGATAATGGTTCCTTTTTCACCTACTCAGAGTGCTGTGTGAACTTGAGACGCCACCTTTAGGATTCTCATCCTAATAACTGTCCTTCATCTAACGTTTATTAATTATTGACAACAATCCAATTTGGAACGAGTAGTAGTACACATTTGCATCAAAGAAAAGATTTGCTAGGCAAGTACTTTATGAGATTTCAGGAACCTTGAGGAGCCAAAACCCAGGTAACCGGACACGTTTCCAGGTTTGCTGGTGGTAACTGAACCCCACAGCCTACCTTATCTGGAGCACGCTTCACCCTCAGACGTAAGGGAAGAAGGCACAGAGCCGCCAAGGGGGCTGCAACTGAATCTGTGCTTTGAAGTGCTTTGGCTTTATCCGTAGAGCACTCCAAGGGTGCTCACTCCGGATTCGCTGGCGCACACTGGAGATGTTATTCCTGCAGCCTGAACCACGTGGCCTCCGGGACAGGCCGCAGTTACGAGCAGCCAATGAGAAGGGCTGGCAGTGTGAGCGGGAGACCCGCTCCTTCGGGAAGCCAGGATGGGGCGGGGCCTCGGAGTATGCGTGCACGCGTGCATGCGCGTGGGGGGGGGGGGCCTGGGGGCAGCACCTCGGTCGCAAACCGGCATAGCCTCTAAGGTTACAGTTGGTCACTTCGCAGCACTTTCCGACGTTGCCTTTTGGGCATCGGTCTCCTTGTTTGTGATGTGAGTTGACTGACGATTTTTTTTACAGTGGAGACAGTGGCTCCTTGTGCAAGGTCGTCCTGTGCTCCCTCGTGGAATGGCAGCCCAGGAGCGGGTGTTCAGGGCACTTCCGTCGACACAGCTGCAGGGAGTGTATGGTCCCTAAGGGGGGTGGGGGTCTGCATCACCTGGAGGGGTCCGTCTCGCATTCTCTGAACACTGAGCAAACGGGTGTGTGTAGGCTCACGTGAGACTGGGTGTGCAAGACGGGGTGTGCTGGTTGGAAACCTCGTGCGGACTGCTTGTTGGGAAATCTGTTTTGCTCTATTTATTGGCCATTTTATATGCTGTGATTCTTCAAAATACTTAATCATGAATCGCCACCAATGCACTGGTTTTTCTCCCTGCTAGACTGTGAGGGGTCCCGCAGTAGAGGTCAGCTTTGCAACGCTGACCAGGTCTGTGGATTCCCGCAGGGCTTCTGGTTCTGTGAGATGCCACTTGTGAAAAGAAAGCATTTTAATGGCTTCGTGCTCTAAGATGATAAATGTTTTGAAAGACATTTCACGTTTCCTTTTTCTTTTCTCCTTCAGAGTAATGGGCTGCATCTGTCATGTATTTTCTGGATTTCTACTGGTGTTCTTAAATTGCTCTTGGGCAAGAAGTCACATTGTTTTCACTGAGCCTTAGGTTTTGAAAGCTGTGACAGATTAATGTGGATGTCAGTATTTCTGAAACCACTTTATTGTTTTAATCTAAATTCATTTTGAATTTTGAAAATGGATTCCAACTGTTCTGGTCCAGTGGTCACTCCATGCAGTTACACAGAGTCCCCGTGCCGTGTCTGGGACTTGGGATTTGCACAGCAGGGCTGGACTTCCTTGATAAAGTGGTCGGTCAGTCCTGAAAGCAGCAGAACAGCTGTTGCAAAGTCGGTGTCTCTGTCATCCAGCAGAAGGGCTGCCCTGCGCAGCCCACCGTGCAGCCCGCTGGTTTCCGAGCAGCGTCTCGGTGGCTGCTCTCGTGGTGACCGCTGTCCCGTCGGTGGCTGCGGTGTGTTCCAGCACAGGGGTGTCTCGTCGACCGGGTTCCTAGCTTCAGTCTCCTCCACTGTGGCTTCTCGGTCAGGCACTGCCACTGTCACACATCGTCACACATCCGTGCGTGTGCGTTTGGCTCTGTGGAGTGAGGATGCAGAGGCAGGGCTGCTGGGTCAGAGGACATGCACGTGCAGAAACCTGGTCCTGTAGCCGGTTCTCAGTGGCCCCCACTCCTGTCCCCCGGACAGTGTCCACCCTGCACCATCCTGGCTGGTGGATGAAGGGTGGTTTCGTTCTTGTGCTTCTTAGCTTTTCGGATTGCTGTACAGCCTGTGTGCTGACTGCCCGACTTCTGTTCTGCGTTCCCTCCCGCACAGGGGAGGGAAGGCTCTTGTTCTCCTGCCGGTCTGTACGCGCCCCCGTCTGTCACCGGGGGCTCCGCGCCCTGACTGCTGCTGTGGTTGGTTTCCTCCACTTCTGCGCTGAGACCCAGGGGTTTCAGTTTCAGTCTTCTTCCACGTCAGCCCTGTTAGAAGGTCAAGGGTGCAGAGACCGCACTCCGGCCGTTTCCTGACACCAGTAGAGTGACTGGGAAGGTCACGTTTCCTCGGCTGTGAGATGAAGGCTCTGCTTCCAAGTCGTGAGGACTGAATGCTTGTGGCGCTCATGGGCCAGGGGGAGACACCACCGAGTGAGTGGTGGCTGCTGTTGCTTCCTGCTGCAGAGATACAAACAGGTCCTCAGTGTTTCCTGTGGTGCTTTCATGGGTTTCAAAGCAAAATTTCAGTCTTGGATGCATCCAAAGTGTCAGCGTGGCCCAGGGCTCTGGCCTCGTTTTCTCCGGAGGACCAGCCCAGCGCGCCCGCACTGTTTGTTGGTTAAAAGTTTATCGCATGCAACATTTTCAAATACCTGGAAGTTTCCAAATACGTTTCTTTCATAGTTACTTACTTATTTGTGCACCACGGGCTTAACCTCCTGAACAGCCACATTAAAAGCAGGTCACCGGCCAGAGCGCAGAGGCTGTGTGAGAAGCTTGTTGCTGTGAGTTCCCTGACTTGCTCTAGTTTGGCGGCTCGAGTGCCTGGGCTGCAGTGACAGCCCCGTCCACAGCCGCCCACAGAACAGCTTCTCCAGGAGGGTCAGCCTGCCAGGCACTGCAGCCGGTCCTTCCCACAGACCAGCCCCCCACCCAGACATCGGTGTCCTTGGTCCTCCCTGCCACCCTCCCCCAGCTTCCCGCCTGCCCTCCCAGCTTCCGCACCGACCAGCCTCCACTTCTGCTGCTGCCGCCTCTCTGCTGGCCCGAGAATTGACCCCCCAGCTGCCAGCCCAGGGTCAGGCCATGTCCCCTCGTCCAGTACCTGCAAAGCCTCCTGGGAGCGGCCTCCTGCTCCTGGACGTGTCTTCTGTCCTCTCTCTGCACCGCCGCCAGCGTGGTGTGTGCGGTGAAGGTCTGACTTGTGCGGGCCCAGCACCCCCCTGGTGACCAGCAGCTGGCCTGTCCCTGCCAGGGCACCCAGCCCCCGTCATTCGGTCCCCTTGGCTCACCCTCTTCGTCTCCAAGTGCTGAGTGCCGTCCCCTTCTCTGAACACTCGCTGTGCCTCCGCTGTGAGGTCTGTTTCCATGGGGTCCTGCTCCCTTTGCAGTGAAGAGCTGCTGCTGGTCTGTGACACGCGGGCGTGGCCGTGCGCAGAAGCCTGCCCTGTGAGTGCGGCTGAACTCTGGGCCCACGGCCCCAGTAGCCGACTTCGATTTGCCGCTTCTGGCCTCTGCAGTTTTTCCTCTGTCGTTGCTTATGCAGTTATGTGGTGCTGAACAACAGTGTGGACCAAGGGTTTTTGGTGAAGTGCACCTCATTATGCGCTGAATCAGGTTTCCCCTTTTGTCTGTGTTAACATTTCAGGGGTGCAGTCTTAGGGAAGTATTTAGACACCAAGCACTGTGTGGATGTCATCTAGGGTAATCCAGGGCTTCCTCAGCTCAGAGAGAAGTGTGCTCCGCTGCAGGCCCAGAGTTTGACCGTGGCCTGGGCGTGCCCTTCACGGTTTGCATCAGCTGCCTGGTCCCCACGGGCAAGGCCCCAGGGAGGTGGCCGGTCTGGGCACTGCAGACTCGATGCCCTTTCCGGTCTCCATCCCGTCAGTGTGTGGACACCTGCCTTGGCTGTTGCCACTGCCTCCAGGACCCGTACCACCCCTGGGGGCCCAGCAGGGAGGAAGGCTGGGAGGATGAGGAGGTAATAGTCCACCAACAACAGGACAGAGCGGTGCTGGCCTCAGCCGGCTGAGATCGAGGGGGTGTTTCCGGGGAAGCAGCAGTCTGCCAAGTCCTGAGGAATGCGGGGGAGGAGACAGGTAAAAGGGACCAGCAGGCGAGTTTCGTGGCCTCGGGGTAAGGGCTGTGTGGGGAGCCCACAGGCCCGGTAGGGAGGGCAGCTGGTGGGATCTGGAGAAGGGCAGGCGCGGTCCAGGGGTCTCCCTCCGGTGGAGGCAGGGTGCAGACAGGCTGGGGCCTGAAGCGGGCCAGGACAAGACTCCTGGCTCGGGTTCCAGAGCATGCAGCGCTTCCTGCCTCCCCAGTGCACCCACTGGCCAATCCCTAGATCTCTGACTCGAGAGGGAGTGAGATCCTGTGTTGCCTGCCAGGTAACCACTGAGCACTGGGAAGTGGGTCAGGAGGCCCAGAGCAGGAGCTGCGTCAGGGCTGCACTCGGCCTGGGCTGCGGACCTGGGGCTGGGCTCCTGGGTGTGCGGCAGCCCGGCCCAGCCAGCGTGGGCGGGGGACGAAGCCCAGGAGAGGCTCGGTGCCCAACCGCGTCTGCCTCCTTGGTGCCACCCGGCCTCGCTGCGCCCGAGACAGTGTGGTGCCGTTGGGGGCCTGGGCCCTCTGTGTCTGAACTGCCAGACACTTCCTTCACCTCTCTGAGATGCACGTTTCTGATCCAGAACACGGGTGCGGGGGGCAGGGTGTGGGTAATGAGATGAGATGGTGAAGCTTGGTTCTCGGCCGCAAACGCACTCCATGGACGGTCGCCCGCGGTCCTGCCGCCGCTCCCACCTGAGATGGCGGTGAAGAGGCTGGCAGTCGCTGCCCTGGCTCCTGCCTGGTCGGCAGAGGCGGTTATGCAGGGCGGGTGTCATCGCCGCCGCCGTGGGAGCAGCATGTTCCCCCGCCATTCTGAAACCATCGCCACAGTAGTGGAGGGCTGCGCCTGTCAGACTGCCAACGTGGGGCAGAGGTTGCCACCAGCGGTGCGCAGACCAGGGTCCCCGCCGGCCCGCGAGGGCCTCCCGCCGTCCCTGGGAAATGCAAAGGCGTCCTCACGGCGTCTCTGTTCCCTTCACGCTCCAGCAATTTGCCAGACTTCACCTGGAAGTTGCTTCTGAGTTGTGATTACTGACTACAGATAAAGTTTGTTTGTTTTTTGAACATGTAAACTCATGGCATTTTAAATCTGGGTGCCAGCTCTAAGGAAAATACACATGAAGAGCAGTGGAGGCTAAGAAAAGAGAGAAGTCACGTTTGCTGGCTGACATTCAGAGGTGAGAACGTATTCACTCTTCAGGAGACGCGCAGCTTGCCGGCAGAAGAGCATTTTACAGAGCGGAGAAAGTAAATCCGGGCAAAGCGGTGGGCGCGCTTGCGTTTAGTGAGCTTAGGGAGCAGTTTTGAAAACGACTTACTAACTGTGATTTCTGGTCACCGTACCATTACAAACCGCCTTTCCTTCCTCGCTGTAGTCCTGTGAGGAGGGGGCGTTCCCAGGGGTGGCCTCTCACAGGCCGAGCGGCCCTGGGATTTGTCCTGCCGTGTGGAACGGCCTTTTCGTGCGTGTGTACCGGTGACCTGTTTACTTTGTGACACGGTGTCGAGTACGCAGTGTGTGCGTAACTAGTGACACTCAGTTGTATTGTTTCCTGGTTGTGAAACTTCAGGCTTAATTATGTTTGGTGGGGTTTCTTTTCACATAATTTGGACGGAGTTAGCATTTACTGGTAAGTATGAATTTCACTATCCTTTTTAATCTAGTAACTTGGGGCTCAAATCCTAGCAAGTTTTGACTTTGAAGTAGAGTGGGAATAGGACTTTTTAATGGATTTAGTCATGGAATTGGACACCATGGAGCATATCCACGCAAAACTCTCCAGCTGGCTCCTCTTCACCGAACTGAACCGAAGCTGCACGTGACTCCTTGCTGCACACGAGGACTCCCAGCCGCACAGACTGCCCATCGCAGGTTCCTGGTGGTGCGAGGCCTGGCCCCTGCTGCTGCCCTCGGCACCAGGCACGCACCAAGCACAGCCCTCGCTCTGATTGCTGGGACCAGCGTTCTTGGTTTCCGGACCAGGCTGATAAGAAACGGAGCAAAGTCCCTCCGGTCTTGGTGGCCGGGGCTCCAGCCAGCCTGCTGTGACTGTCCTAACTGGCTGTCAGCTCCACCGAACACGGCAGCCAGCCTGTCGTTCGCACTGTGCAGACTGAAGTCGCCCGCGGTTTCCGGGTGTCCAGCAGGACACCCCTCTGCTGGAGGAGGGTGCGCCTGGAATGCCCCGAATGAAGTGGACACTACGCAGGGAGCAGAGTCGCCCTCGGAGGGCTCAGGTCTGGAGAGGCAGTTGGGCGTCGAGGAGAAGAGGTTGATGCTCGGGGGTTTCTTGGTTTCTCTTCTGCCTCTTCCTTCCTGGGCCAGGTTTTGGTGATAAGATAAGAAACCATCAGTGTCTGAAGTCAGCTTATCTCCAAATGCAGCAACTTGCTAAAGAAATGTGTTCAGAATTACACTGTCGTGCAATGCTTTCTTGTTGGAGGTCCCTCCAGATGCTGAATGTCACAGATTTTAATTTCTGAAAACCAGTTAGTAGAACTTTCTTATCTGAGTAGAGCATATGTTTGACCATACACTGAGCCAAATGGAATTGTTTTGCTGTCTTTCTCACCAGCCCCCAACACTCACGCATAGCCATACCCAGTTATGCACTCACACAGTCACACACTCACACTCAGCCTCACAGTCATGCACTTACATACACAGTCACACACACACACGCTCACATGCCGTACGTACTCACGGCCACACAGTCGTGCACTCACGTTTATAATCACACACACAACTCACGCACTCACACACGCCACATGCACTCACAGCCAGTCATGCACTCACGTACACACAGTCACACACACATACTCATACACACCTTGCTAACCAGCTGTCTTCACCCTCTGGCTGCCATTGCAGGGCGTTCAGCAAGCCGCTCCCACAGGGAGGGCTCCGTGCTGTGTGAGCGAGGACCCTGCGCTGCCGGCGCGTCCACGCTCTGCCCCGAGCTCCTCGGCTCTTCAGCTCTTAGGCTCTTCGTGGAGACAGACTCCGCTCACTGAGCACTGACGGGGTGGGCGCGGGCACAGGCAAGGGGTGGGGGTGGGGGGGTAGAGTCCCGCTTTCTCTCCCAGGCTGCCCCTCTTCCTCGTGCCAGGGAGCTGCCTGTGCCCACAGGAGGCCACTTCCTGTGCGTGTGCGGCCCAGGGGCTGCCTCTTAAGTTGGCCAAAGCCAGCCGGCCACAACAGCCAGCGTGCTCACTGGGCCAGAGGAGGAGCAGACTGCAGGCTGGAACCTGGCTCTCCTGGACGCTCTTCCTGGACGCAGGCAGGAGGCCTGGGAACCTGCCCAGGACGCAAGGCACCTCCCTAGCCGGGCAGAGGGCAGTGAGCCGCACACCGTCTGGGCTCCCAGCTCGCCCTGTGTCCCAGGCCGCCTCCCAGGCATGGCTGGACTGCTGCCTGCGCTCCCCCCGATAGCTTGTTCCCGGGTCCTGTGGGCCCAAGTTAAAGCTCAGTCCAGCATGAGGGCAGTCTCCGTCCGCACGCTCCGGGTGCTGGCCGGGCCTGCAGCCGATGTGTGGGCAGGGCTTGGCCTAGCGAGACCCAGGCCGCCCACTCTCTCACTGGCCCGCGCTCTCCCCAGCCCACAAGGGGACAGGCACCCGGCCCCCGGGAAGGTCCATAGGCCCCTCCTGTGTCTCTGGGAGCCCTGTGGCCCCGCGAGTTCGACCGTCTTCCGACCCTGCGCCTGCGCAGCAAACGCGGGCGGTCACTGGGGGCTTAACAGAGAGGGGTCACGCAGGTGACACCAAAGTCTCCTTCCTGGCTAGAGGAGGGTCGTCGCCCCTCATGGCGTGTCCGACAGCCCGTCCTTCATTTTGCTTTCTTAGACGATGACAGGAACATATGTGCTCTCCTGTTGTCCTGTGCAACACATATGTGGCTCTCGGGGACGCACCGGGGACTGCGGGGCGCATTTGCCAACACCGTGTCCCTGGACAAGGCGCTGAGGGGCCACTGGGCCCCTGCTGGCTGTGGGTCTCCTGCTGGCTGTGGACTGCGGGTGGCTTGGCTCATGGGAAGCCCCCGCTGGAGACAGAGGGGCTGAAGGTTCTGCTGGGGGCTGGCGGTGCCCCCGTGGCCTGGCTGCGAGGACGGTCACAGCTGGTGTGGGCAGCAGGAAAAATGATGGAAAGAGAAGTATGTCATGGGAATGTGACTTGACTCCCTCCACCCCACTCCCCAAAGTCCAGAATGACTCAGTGCCGGAGTCTTGTAAGTGGCTTTGTTGTATTTTATTTACATGCAGGTTTTCAGGAAATAACCTGCGGAAAGTTCCACATGCTCAGTGTTCTCTTTATCACGTTGATAGGAAGTCCACCTTCGCTGGTGGCAGCCTGGGGTGCTCAGAGTGGCCATAGCTGCCGGGACTGAGCTGTGACCACACGAGAAGGCCTGTGGGCACGGAACTCCCTGACCCGCAGGCCAGGTCCCTCTCTGCACGCTTTCCAGGCTGGTGGGGAGATGCCAGCCGCCCCTCCCTCTTAGGGGTGGGGTTCCCCCGTAGAAAGCTGAGCCACCCGGGGGCTGAGGGGGGACTGTGTCCAAGAAGGAGGTGGCCCGCAGCAGTGTGCAGGGCCAGGGGGCCAGGTGGTGGGCCAGTCTCCACACAAGAGCACGGCGTGGGGGAGGGGAGCCCAGGATGGGCAGGGCGAGGAAGCCGCGGTTGGGCAGTTGGGCTCCTTGTTTCGAGGCAAAAAGGGGGTGGATGCTCCTGGGCGGAAAAGGGGGAGAGGAGGGCATGTCGTTGAGGTAGTGGCTGCTCCTCTGAAACGCGGAGCTCCCCTGGGGGGAGGCTCCACTGAGGGTGTGTGGACGCCAGTCCCCAAAGCTCCCCGGCAGGTAGGTCCCCGTTCCCCCCACACCCCAGCCACCACAGCTCACACTGCCGTGGAACATTCACCCTGTAGACTGGTGCGGGGTACATGTGTGCCGGGACCCGGGAGTGGCAGCATGTTCTAACCGAGACGTATGCTGAGTGTGCCCAGCCCACTGTGGGCCCTGCCTGCGTGGTGCTCATGTTTCGTGGGCTTGTCACAGGAGGACACGAACCTTTTCTCAGGGGGCCATCCTGGGTGGTCAGAGGACGGCGTTCTGTCCACACCCTCGGTGGCTCTGACTTCTCCGCCCTCTTCCTGATTGTCACTGGTGGAAGAACTGTCCTTGTAGCAACACTGTCCTGGCCGCACTCCCCCTGGACCAGCCTGTGCACTGGGAGCCAGCCAGCCAGTGAGTTTTGCACTTCAGTCCCATTGGCGTTTCTAGCATGGATCTGTTGCTGCGCCCGCTCCCAAGTCTCAGCGCCTGAAGGCCTGGGCCTGCTGACCCGGCAGGTGGTCTGTTGTAAGCACATGCTTGGTGCTGATAAAACACCAGTGTTTTAAGTGGTTGGTTTCTAGACCGTACGTTAGGCCCCATCTAGAAATCCCCTGCAAGTGTTACTCAGGGTCCTGCGTGGCTGACATGCTCGTGTGGGGGGTGGGGGCGGCTGACACTGGTGGCCTCGAGGCCTGACTGCTCTCGGCCGCAGGCACTGGGCCTGGGCACTTGCACGTGGCCAGCTGTGCTCTTGGGGACTTAGTTCCCCTGACTGTCCTGAAGTCCTATTCTGTGTGTGGGTGTCTGGTTGTGACGGAGGGTCGTGGAGAACCGTGGCCTTTGCTTCTTGGTGGCACTCAGGCCACCTGCTCACACACTTCTGGTGCAGAGAAAGGTCTGGAGCATCTTCCGGACAGCCACCAATGCTGACACAAGTCCCCGGTCTCATGGCTGGCCTCACTTAGCTCGTGTGAGTTTTGCACTTCAGTCCCATTGGCATTTCTAGCGCAGATCTGTTGCTGCGCCTGCTCCCAAGTCTCAGAGGGAACGCAGCGTTCTGGAGTAGATGCTGCGGCTCCCACGGGCCTGCCCTCTGCGCCCCAGCTGGGTGGGGCCTGGGCTCCTGGCCCCTCCTGCCCGCCCAGCTCGACCCTGGTCTCCTTGCCATGGGCTCAACGTCCTGGCTTCTGCCTCTCCCCTCCCAGGGTTCCCCCAACACCCTCGCCGTTGGCCTCAGGAAGAGTGACCGGCGTGAGCAGAGGTGGGGACGTGGGCACAGGCCACGGCCACGGGAAGGGCTGTCTCTGCCAAAGTCTGGGCTCAGCTGGCTGACCGGCTCTCACTGGGCCCAAGGTGCTGGAGACAGAACCACTGTGAGGCTGCCCCCAGCTCTCCTCGCCTGCCTCGGTTTCCCTAGAGCTAGAGGTGGAACCTCAGGGAAGTTCACTGGCATCTTCAAGGCCTTCCTGTCCTGTGCCTGCTCGTAGCCTACAGTGCGTGAGTGTGGACGTGCCAGAGCCGGGCCGTGCAACACTGGCTCTGTCCCTCTGCTTGTCACGTGCTCCCCAGGCTCCTCCCAGGACGGGGGACGGGAAGTCACAGCGGAGCACCAGGCTTTTAGAGCTGCTTGCTGGGTGGGGGCGGGGTGGCTGAGGGCAGCGTCTCTGCCGTTTCTCCCAGGAGCGGGGGCGACCCTGGGGCCTGAGTGGGGCGGTGGGGGCTCCACTGTACTAGGACCAGAGACAGGCCCCGGAGAGCTGGGCAGATTATACTGTTCTGTTGCTTTTATTGCTTTGCCTCTTCTGTGTGCTAGGTGAACTCACCCGTTTCCACTTTTCAACTCAGGTTTTCAGGTTGGTATCAGCCAGAAGGATGATGGGCTGAGTCAGAGTTATTCTAGGTAAAAGGAGTGTTCACATGCCAGACTGTGAAAAAGATGGCTGTCATGTTTTGAAACAGAAATAACACGATAATGTGATCTATATACTTAAATATGTCACTTGCCTCATTTCCATTTACATTATTCTTTTATAAGTGAATTCATTAAACTTAGAACACGGTTATGATGAATGTCTTTTGAAGTGTTTGCGAGGCTAAGCCGTAAGTCAAAACCTGCTGGTTTAAAATAAACGCAGTTTGGTTCTAAATTGAAGCTTTTGGTGCGGCGATGAGAACTTGACGCGTTCATGCACGCTAGCAGGGCCCCACCGGAGGGAGGAAGACGTTGCTTGTGTGGAGGGACCGGTGGGCCAGGCCGTGGTTGGGTTGTCCCCAACAGGCCTTCTCTCCCAGTGAGGGGCGGGCAGGGGCGGCTGGGGCCGTGACGGGTGCCGCCTGCCGGGGGAGGGTGTCTCCTGCCCTGCGGTCTGGCCTGAGTGCTCCACCCGGACTCTCGGTGTCTCCAAGGGCAACTTCAGCGTGAGGGTAGCCCGGGCTCCTCTTCCAGCGGGTGACACAGGCGGCCAGCGCTCTCCTCAGGCAT
Organism: Tonatia bakeri; assembly: GCA_004024845.1. NCBI lineage: Eukaryota > Metazoa > Chordata > Mammalia > Chiroptera > Phyllostomidae > Tonatia > Tonatia bakeri. The sequence goes on from PVIA01001481.1 coordinate 116,737, forward strand.
CTGTGCCCCACAGCCATCCCTCAGAGCACACGGAGGCGGCGGGAGCACGAGCTATCGCCTCGTGTTCCCCGCCCCGCCCACCGTCTTGGCACAGGTTCCCACTGCCGGTGGTGCATTGATGCTGGGCAGTGGGAATGGGGCAGACAGCTGGGGAGGAACTGCTCTGAGGAAGAACTTAAGGGGGCTGTGGGACATGTGGCATCGGTCCAGGTCTGCTGAGGACAGCCCGGGTCCTGGGGTGGCACCGAGGTTGCTGGGTCACAGCTGCAGCGTGGTGGGGCTGCCCCAGGCGTGGACCCTGCTGGGTGCAGAGGAGGCGCCCTGTGCCCGTCACTTCAGCCGTCGTCGCTGTCATCACTGTCATCCCAATGACCATGGTGACAGTGTGGCCCCAGTGACCACACTGACCCTGGGCTCACTGTGCTCGCACCGCAGCTCCGCCTGCCACAGGGCGGTGTGCCGTGGACCTCGCTGAGGTGAGGACTGTCACCCAGCGGAGGCGTGTGGAGTGCGCACCGTCGTCCTCCTTCCACAGAAGGTGTCCGGGCAGCCGGCTTCCTCTCACACGCAGTTCCTGCGCCGTCAGCCGAGAAAGAGCCCAGCCCTTGTTAATGTGACGAGAAGGGTCCGAGCCCCAAGGCTGTGACTGGGCGGCCAAGAAGAGGGGACTGCGATACGCATGTGTGAGCGGCGACGACCTCACTGCCCTAGTCGGTGGGGGCGGTACACGCCACTGAGTGAGCAGAGCAACAAATCTGCCTCAGATGCTGCATTAAGCTTGAACGTTCTTCTGGGAAACTGTTGGAATGATTCAGGAGGCCACAGCTGTGGGCAGCTGCTGATGGGCAGCTTCATCGCTGCCCACCGTGCTAATGGGCAGCACGCCCACTCATGCGTCATGTCTGGTGCAGAGTTCTTCAGTGAAAAATCAAATCACCCAGGTGACTCAGCCTCCCTGCAGCCCTGATTTGACACCCTGTGACTTCTGGCCTTTCCCAAAACTAAAATCACCTTTGAAAGGGAGGAGATTTCAGACCATTGGTGAGATTCAGGAAAATACGGTGGGGCAGCTGATGGTGATTGGGAGAACTGTGTGAGGTCCCAAGGTGTCTGCTTTGAGGGGGATGAAGTGTCATTGTCCTGTGTACAAGGTTTCCTGTGTCACCTTCTGTAAATGTCTCTAATTTCCATAGCATGTGGCTGGACCCCTTCTGGACAGACCTCATATAGGGTTAGCTTAGTCCAGTCTCCTACCCACCCTGTGCAGTTGGTGTCACCCCCGTTTCACAGATGGGAACTGGGGTGTCGGGGGCTGGCCACCGTGGTCAGCCCCCACGAGGTGGTGATGGACCCGGGGCTCCAAAATGGCTGCTGGGTACGCAGCTCCTTCCTGGTTGTCGTCCACACTGCCTATGTCCCAGCGTGACCTGTGTGTGAGATGCCACCCAAGGACATGGCTCTGGGCCCCGTCTTCTCTGCAGGACGAGCACCCCTTTGGCTTCGTTGTGTTTATAGCCAGACATCGCTGAACTGGCGCTTCCCAGACCGCCCAGCGGTCTCGCGGGCGCCGCTCCAGGATTGCCCAGTGGTCTAGCTGCAACTGCTATGACTTGCCCCCCCCCACCCCCCACGTCACTGCCAGGGAGGCGGCGTCAGGGTTGGAGCCACCACGTGGTTCCTCTGCTCAGGCTCCAGGGCCTTGGTCAGGCGGGCGCCAAGCCCCAGGCCCTCAGCCCATGTCTGTCTCCCTTTCTGGGGCCTCCCTGGAGAAGATGGTCGCCAGGGTGCTTTGGCTGATGTCGTCTTTGTCTCCACCGCTGACCCAAGTCCTAGGCAAGGGGAGTGCATTTGGCCAGGGGCAAATCAAAGTGACACGCCAGAGCCTCTGCTAGCGGTCAGACTGGGCCAGGGAGGAGGGTCCAACCCCGAGTCTCTCGGGGTGGGTCTGCACCAGCTGACTCTGCCTGTCTGTCTGGCTGGTGGCCAGTCTCCCCCCGGAGTTGAGTGCTGGGGCCTCAGCTGCACTGCAGGCATGGTCAGGTCTGGGGTGGTCGGAGAGGTCTCATGTTGAGACGTGGCAGCTGGAGTCGGCTGCTTCTCTGGGTTTTCGTCTCCTGCATGTTGACTCCTGGAGCCGGAAGGAAGTGGAGAGGTGGCCCGGCGCAGACTTCCGGCCACCCGTGTCCGGGGCCCTCACGGGAGGACTCGCGGGCCGAGCAGCGGTGCAGAGGCCGTGGGCGGGCTCCCCTGCCTCTCAGAGAACTGGGAAGCCTGGAGGCTTTTAGGTGAACCGGTGCAAGTGTTTCACCCGGTGATCCCTAAACAGAACCGTGCGTCATTCAGCATTTTACGGAACGTCATTTTCTCCGAAGCTGATTGATTCTTTGTCTAGAAAAAGCCCTTCCAGCCTACATCAGCTGCCTGCTGGTCCTGTGTGTCCCTCTGAAATTACTTGGGCATCCCCTCCTCTGTAGGTCTTTCCAGGGTCCCCAGCAAAGTTGAGGAAGAAGACCCACTCATCCTGGACACTGTTCACGAAGGGTTCGGGTGCTTCCACTTCAGCTGAGAGGCTCTCTGCTTTCCCAGAGTGCTCGTCCACGCCCGGAGGGATGCAGGTCCCACCTCGTCTGTCTTCCTGCCTTTATCCTGCCTCAGGTGGGCCCTGGTCGCCTGGGCGGTCACCTGGGCAGAGTGTGCACACCACCACCGTGCAGCTCGTGCTGGGCAGAGGGGTTCTCTAGCACTGGGTGCATGGAGAAGAGAGCCCCATTGGTCAGGAAGTCGTCCTTCCTCGCTGGGCGTCCCAGTTAACACGAAGGGCCACCCGCTGGGGGGAAGCGCGCAGAAACGGTGCCAGCTGCCCCGAGGGGCCTGCAGGAGCCTGTCCATCCCAGCAGAGGCGGGGAGGGGGCTCTATGCCCGAATCCAGTGCTGTCCCCTCCCTTCCATCCATCCGGGGATGTGGAGGACCATCCGAGGGTTTTCACTGACCCCGAAGACACACAGAACGTCACCCGTCTCACTCCCCCCACGTTCCATACATGGTCAGGGGCCGGGACACGGCCGGCCACCATGCCAGGTCTCCGCCTGCACACTCGGTCTCATGGCAGGATAGGGGGTTGTCACGTGTTTTTGGAGACAACTGACTTAATAAAAATATCACACACTCACTGGAGAAGGTTCCAGAGAAAAACGTACACCAGAGGAACCTCCATCTGGCACCAACTTGGGATCTTTCTGATGGGAGCCTCATGGTGTGGGAGCAGCCACGCCCCTGATGACTGCTCTGAGTGAGGACTATGGGCCCGCACCCCTGGGTGGGGCAGACGCAAGGCCCCGCCCCTGTGGGCGTAGCAGAGCCCTGCCCTGTGTAGCTGACAGGCTGAATGGGGCGTTCTAGACACTCCCACCCTTGGTCTGTCCAGGAGCACTCGGGGGACTTCTGGAGAGGGAACGCGAGTGTAGGCAAACACTGTAGAAGAAGCAGCCTCTTCCTTGCTGACCTCTGTCTGTGTCCACAGTCACGGAAGAGGCTGCTCACGTCCCGTCTCTCCCGAGGTCGAGCGTCAGAGGCACAAGGAAGGGAGGGATGGACCGTGGAGTGTTCAGTGCTGACGTCAAGAGGATGCGAGCCCCCGCAGGGTTTGCTGGGAGGGGCCGATGAGAAGCGGGACCCTGTTGGTCTTGCACCCCTGTGTGGACACTGCTTCGCAGAACGCCATGCCTGGGAGGCCTCCCGGCTCATGGGCCAGGGGCAGGTGCAGGCGCGTCTGTGTCCTGCGTGTGGAGGAGCTGTGGCGTTGGGTCCTGGTCACAGAGGCGAGTGCTCTCCGGAGCAGAGCGAGGCGAGTGTCTCCACCAGGACTGAGTTTGAGTGGCCACCGCTGCCCGGCCAGCTAGAGCCTCTGCCGTCCACTGTCTGCCGTTGCTGTCGCACAGACGGCCCTGTTTCTGTGACGGGATGCATCTCACAGAGTCGCAGAGTCGTTCCTGTGCAGTTGGGACCTGCTCCCCACTGTCACTTGTCTGCATAGAGGTCACCACCGAGTTTGCACCTGTGACTTGCGGCCAGGCCAGTCAGTGAGCCTCACCAAACGTGGAGCCCTCAGGCTCCACGCCGTACCCCGACAGCACACTGGCTTCGCCTCGGTCTGTCTCTGGTTCTTTGAGGCCCGTGGTGGGCTGGCTGCTCACACAGTGGGCTGGCTGCCCTGGCTCTCTCTGCTTTGTCTCCTTGTTGGCTTTTAAAAAATAATATTTTCTGAGTGCAAATTACTGCTCTTCCCGGATCTTTATTCCTTACAGACCCAACCTGACTCATCCAATCCTCAGTTCTCTTTAACACTGGTGTCGGGCTGACCGGTCCCGTGTGCGCTCCGTTGGCCTGCGGCACACCCTCCCCTCCCCCACTGACCGTGCAGGCTGCCCGTCTGGCTGCCTCCCGTCCGGGGAGTGGTGGTGTCCCTCGCAGGCTCGCCTTGTCCCACCCTGTCACTGACACACTCACCAAGGCCTGTGACTGGCATCTCCCCTGTCTCCCGCTTCACTGAGGACATGTGATTAGTCTCGGTCCTCCGTAAACTGGTTGGGTTTTACATTCGTGTGTTAGCGCATTTCGAAGGAAGAACGATTCTTTTTCCAGATTTGTTTCGAGCATCTCAGTTCCGTTGCTGAGCGATGTCATCAGTGGTGCGTGTCAGATTCTGTGGCATGTCAGCGACTTGGACATGTGGCCTTTGTCAGAATCCGCCAGCACCCTTCCGGAGAGACCTGGGTGCACCGGGAGTGGCAGGGGTCCTGGGTAGCTGCTGTGCTGTCCTCGGGGGCTGGGCGGGAGTACAGAGGGGTCAGAAGCCTGCTGGCGCTGTGTCCCTCTCAGCTCACCCAAGTCTCAGCCGTGGGCAGCAGCCCCTCTACCTCGACGAAAGTCACTCCTGTGTGAGCATGTCTGCCCTCGTCCCCTCAGAGTCTCGCCTTGCCGTCCACCTCGGCGCCCACAGCCTTGGAAACTGCCGAGGCCCATCCAGATGCTTGTGTGTCAAGTTTGCAGAACGTACTTTTACTGCAAGGCAGTTTTATCAGATTTGTCACTCCTGTGAATGTTTGTGATCTAGAAAGTTGCCTTTAATTATAAAATGGTCTTGAGTAGAATCCAACAAAAATGCAATTTGTAAAGGAAAAGCTGGAATCCTTTTCTTCAGTTAATGACGTGAGCACTGTTTGTCGTGGGGTGTCCATCTTCATGCAGGATGAGTGAGCTGGACAGGCGGAGGAGAGGAGGGCTGACCCTCCAGCCCTGGGGGGACGCAGCCTCAAGTCCCCTCCCTCCCTGACTCCTCCTCTCTCCTCCCTCAGTCCTGCCTCCCCACTCCCAATTTCTGCTCAGCTCTGTCTCCCCTCATCCCTGAAGGGTCTCCCTCCCCACCCCCAGCACCTTGCTCAGACCCCACAGACCACCCAGGACAGAGCATCTGTGGTCAGGGTGTGGTGCGGCCATGCAGACCAAGGGCTGGGCTCTGCAGGTCCAGCGTGGCACCCTGGGCATCGGGCCCCGTGGGGGAGGTGACATGCTCACCCAGGCTCCGAGCGGGCACTGTTCTGGCCGTTCTGGGCCGGTCTTGCCAGTGAAGGGAGCAGAGGGAGAAGCACCCGTGTGGGGTGGAGGCGGGCACCGAGTAGACCCCTGTCGTCGTCTGCTGTGAGAGCCGCTGTCGCCACATGGGACCACGAGGTACCAGGGGGAAAACACCTGCCGTGCAGGTGGGATGCCCCTAGTGCCGGAGAGGAGTGTTTGGTGCTGGGGCAGGAGGGTGGGCTGGCATGTGACCCCGTGAGGTGGGTAGGAGGGCAGAGGCAGAAGTGGGGAGAAGTCCTCTCCTCGGGTCCCCAGAGGGGAGCCCATGACTGCCTGGGGCAGGACGGGAGGGGCAGCCGCACTGCTTCCCTGGGGAGGGCTGTGGGGACCTCCCTTTGTATCAGGTGAGTCCTGTCATCCAGGAAGGGACAGAACTAGACACCTAATGGCGGGTGGGAGAAAAAGGGCCTGTTCTGAGGAAGGTTTGGAAGCAGAATCAGCAGGAAAGGAAGTCAAAGTTTAATCTGTAACAGGCTTTAAACTTCTCACATATATCTGGCTAAAAGTTTGGTGATTTTAAGTCTTCAGAGTATTCCCAAAATATGTGTATTTACCCTGCTGAAAGGTCACATGTACCAGGTATGGTTTTAGTTAAAATAGCAGGTATGGTTCTGGACAACAGATTGGAGGCCCTCAGACTGCCGGGGGTTTTACAACTCTCAGTTTTGATGAGCTCATATGCTTTTTCTCTTTTTTTTGAAAGCTGTTTCCTGCTATAGGCGTGGTATTGATTGGATAAGATGACAGGCCACCACCGTACGTAGTTGCACACACATCTGATAAAAATAAAAGTACTTCGCATATCTGACCTGTGAAGACTGCATGTCAGGGCCTTGAGAAAACCATGAAAGTATGTTGGAAGGAGTTTTTATTCCTGGTTTGGTTTCTATTTCAGAGACCAGTGGAACTGAGTAGCTACGACACTTCCTGGCAGGCGGAGTAGACAGTACACACTGTGTGTTTTATGGACTCAAGGTCCCATTGGTTGTGAGACTGTTACTCTGTATGTCATGAAGACAGGAAGTGAACCCTGCACATTAAATCACACGTCTGATTATAGTAGGCATTCTGACTTCAGAGATAAAAATGGGAGAAGTGCAGATTGTAGGATTAATTACACGTAGTTACTACTTATGAAGACATTAGAACACTGGTGTGTATTTGCATGTTAATTTAGGAGCAGTGAGTGAAAACTGTTCCCCTGAATAACATCTAAACTGCAGATGTCGTCTTAGTTGGACGCAGGACCGTACGGAGATGAAATGACACAAGCACACATCACATCTGGAACTGGGACGGCCCTCGGGGCGGCCAGCTTGTTAGTGTGTTGGCGCCGTGTCGTCTGTCTGATGCCGCCATGACGCCCGGCCCAGGCCAGGGTCATTAGTGGGGGTCTGGGGGGGTGAGCCACCAGCTCCTCTCCTGGGCTGTGGGTCAGGGGAGGGGCTCAAAGGTGGCAGTGAGCACCTTAAGGCAGGGGCCCCCAGACCTGGTCCATGGGAAAATCCTCTTCCACAAAGCCAGTCCCTGGTGCCAAAAAGGTGGGGACTGCTGCTTTAAGGGATGATACAAGATGGAACTTGGGGTCCCTGATCAAGATTGGTCTCCAGGGAGTCGAAGCAAAGCTAGAGGGCTGGACATCAGCCAGGTGAGCGTGGGCAGGTGTGCAGCAACCTCTGCAGACTCCGAGCAGGAGGGCGTTTTCGGCAGCGAGGTAAGACCAGGCATGGCAGGCGTCACAGGCCACGTGGAACATCCTGGGTTCTAGTCTGAGTCCCGGGGAAGTTGTCGAGGGCGCTGACGGGGAGGGGCGTCTGCGCCCCCTGCAGCCAGGGAGGCGGGGGTGGGGTGAGGCAGCAGCTTGCTCCGGAGCCGGCTAGTTCCCCCCAGCTGAGTTGGCAACTTGACTTGGGGGATTGTGAATGGGTGTGCGTTTTCCCGAACTTGATTTGCCATTATTATCAAAAGTCTTAGTTAAGGTACCAAAAAGTGTACATTTTGACCCAGCAATCCTATTTCAGGACACTGATTTTAAAGCAATAAAGTTAGGTTCATGTGAAGTGTGCTGCTACTTATGGTAAGAGCTGGTGCCAAAGATGGTCTTACTTTCACAAGTGGTGAGGAAGAGGCCGGCCTGCTGGCCTGAGGGAGGCCCCAGGACCCAGGGAGGCTTGTTTAGGCCAAGAGTGTCCTCTTTGTGTGGGGCTGGGTGCCAGGAGAGGGGACTGGGGAAGAGGGACAGAGACACTCAGTGGTGCCAATCTGGGGTGGGGGGGTGGCTTCTAGAAGAGGCGCTCCTGCCCCTTGGGGGGGGGGCTTCTGGTGGAAGTGGAACTGACCTTTGAGAACTAGCCTGGCACCTCGCCTTCCTGGACCGTTGTTCTGTAAGGAACGTGGCTGCTGTTTGCACTGATTGGCGCAGTGATGTCCGGGCACCACCAGCTCAGGTGTCTGGTGGCCTGCAGACCTGAGTCTCCTGGGCAGGTGCTGGCTGAGCAGGACGGATCTGGAGCCTGCCTTCCCCTCTCTCCCCACTCCCTCCCTCTCCTCTCTCTCCTCCCCACCCCCAACATGATGTTTTATGATAAAATCAGATCAGGAAAAGCAGCCAAGGAAAGGAGTAAGAGAATCAGTCTTTTCTAAAAAAGTAAATTAGAGATCCAGTTTTGTCTTCCTTCCTCACTTTTTTCTCTCATTCACCTTTCTCCTGCTCGAGCTGCATCATTCTTCGCCACAGACTCTGGACCCGTGTGCAGGAGTAGTGCACGTGGTCCCCCCACCTGCACATAGGGCCCGCGTCCTGTGCACTCCACACTGCTGGAGTCGCTGGGCGGCCTTGGGCAGACCGCTGACCTGGGTCCCACTCCCCTGGGCCATGGGTCCAGGAGCACACGTGACATCCGTCTCACTGGGTGCCGCTGCTCTGCCCCTGTGGCGGGCAGGGACAGGCCTGGAGGAACATGGGGGCTGCTCTGTGAACTCTGTCCCTGCTGCCCTCTCAGGGTCTCCCCTTCCTTCTTTGTGGGATGGCCACTGTCCTGCAGCGCTGCAGAGCTCCCCTGAGGGTCACTGGAGTCAGCGGTGTGCTTTGACACAGTGATCTCTTCTGGGGCGGCCTCGCCGTACCTGCCGCCTCAGGACCAGGTTCTAGAAGCTGCCGTGTGTCCCCTGCACTGGGCATGGAGCTCCCCCTGAATGCTCTGTCTGCGAGCAGCGCTCTGAGGATGCGGGTTGGTCTCCGGGGCTTGGAGAACTCATTGTGGGTCGTAGAAGGCGTGCTCGGGTTTTGCCTGGCTCGCCGAGCGTGGATTTAGCTTGTTTCCGAGCACGTGCACCTGGCTGTCTCTGCATCGACCAGAATTGTTGGGACCCTGGGACAGACATGCATCTCTGACCCCTTGAGTTCGTCGCTGCCCTCAGGAACGACAGCCTGGGGTCGATGGCCTGCCCACAGTTCTGCATTTCTGTGTCCAGTGGCTGCTGCCCACCCCTCCCTTAGAACCTGTCTGTTTAAAGGCATTAAACCCCCGTTCTTGGCCACCAGTCGGCTCTGCCCATGCGGTAAGCTCGCCCGGAGCTTGGCCTGTGGCTCCCAGGGGCGGTCTCCTCCACCGTCACCTGCCCACTGAACTCATCACACAGAAGCAGTTTGTTTCCTTGGTCCTGGCCGGTTCCTTCCACCTGTGACCCTTTCCCTGCCCCACCTGCTGCAGCCTTGAGATGGAGAGCAGAGAGACGCTGCGGGGCCTGCACAGGATGGACGACCGCCCCGAGGAGCGGCTGATCCGTGAGAAGCTCAAGGCCACCTGCATGCCCGCCTGGAGGCATGAGTGGCTGGAGAGGAGGGGCCGCCGGGGCCCAGTGGTGAGTGGGGGCCTGGGGGGGTGGAAGTGTGGGGGGCACCAGCAGGCCTTGTGGAGTGGCAGGCGGTGGGGTGGGGGGCTCCTCAGCGGACATTGCAGGGTGGGCATGGCGCTGGGAACAGATCCGCCTGACCCAGCTCCCTGAGCCACGGAGCCTGGTCGCACAGGGGCCGGGGCATGAGGCCACACTGCCCTCTGCTGGCGGCATCTGGAGACCTCTCCTGGGAGAGCTGTACCAGACTGAAAACTTCAAACACAAAAGCAGTGTTTCAAATTTTATCTTGATGTTTTATCTCAGAGGTAGGTTCCAAGGATCTTAACCCCAGGAGTCTTTCAGGAAGTCAGAAAAGATGAAATGGCCTCATGGGGTTGAGAAAGACTGACAGGTTTGCCCAGGGCTTGGGAGAGGCTCCTGGGTCCTAGGTGAGGACAGGCAGGCACACTCCACCCTCAGCCACAGTCTTCCCCTTTAATGTTCGGTGCCCCTCAGAGACGTTGCAGCTTCAGCTTCACACCACCATGGTGCACCAGCCACAATCCCTTTGCTGGTGGAGGGTCAGGCCTTCGGTGTGTGAGAGAAGGCGGACTCGTCTGTCAGATCCGTGAAAGAGCTTCCTCGTGCTCTGGAGGCAGAAGTGGGCCTCAGGCGTTGGTGTGTGCACACGTGCGTGTGTGTGTGTGAGGGCAAGGGAACAGTATGATCATGAAGGCGAGCACGCCCCCGACGACAGCCCTGCCAAATGGTTACCTGGCACTCTTCACCCCACATGCCTGTGTCAGCTCAGACGTGAAGGGAAGTGAAAACCACTTTCCGCAGTCACACTGGCCACATTCCGAATAATGTGTAGGAGCCTGTTCGGCTGGGGGCCCCCGTGGCTGGGCAGTGAGAGAGCATCTCTGTCATCTCAGAAAGCCCCACAGACAGACACAGGCGCTGGCAGCTCCACCATAGCCAAAGCCCTGCTGGTGCCCGCAGTCCTCACTGTGAGCTGCCCACTCCTGCCCGATCAGACCCGCGGAGCCGATCTGGGCTGAGGCTGCTTGTTCCTTTCTCTCCGGCTCCTCAGTCACCCCTTGCCCATGTGTGCTTCCCTCCCAGCGAAGTCCGCATATGTGCCCCATTCAGTCCTCCGATCCCACCGGTGGAAAGGGAGGACACACCCAGGATTCGCCTTAGGGAAAAGAGAGTTCTGCTGCAACATTTCATAGAAGGTGGCAGCTTCCTACCCACTCGGCGTGAAGAAGGGTTTGGAGCAGGCAGAGCCACCTGGCATTCATGCTGCTCCGAGAGCCCAGGGAGCGGGCGGGGAGCCCAAGTCCTTGCAGAACGTCACAGAGCAGAAGTCACAGCCCTCTAGGGCGAAGCCTGCTCTTTCTCACAGACCTGCGGGGAGAGGGGCAGGGCACACTGGCCCTCCTCCACCTTCTGTCTCCTCGGGGGTCTGACGCCCGAGAGGGCGCCAGCAGCTCCCGCTGTGCAGCACGGCTGGTGCACAGTGAACAGACAGGAAGTGAGGTGTGGGCTCTCCTGGCAGCTAAGGCTGTGCCCGGCGCGTGGGGTGGGCGGGGGCCACGAAGACTTAGGTATGCACAGGAAGTGCATGGGCCACTGGAGTGCAGGTGGCCCCGTGGCAGGCGGGCTTCGGACAGAGACCTAAAGAGCAGCGCATCTTGGCCAGGTGCAGGCGTGTTGTCTGGGGCCACAGGCTGGGGTGGGGGCAGGGCAGCTGCGTGGTTAGAGCCGGGGCGGGGGCAGCAAGGCGTGTTTGGTGGGCATACACCCACCTAGCGGGACAGAGGGGCAGGCACAGGCCCGGAGCTGCTGAGTGGGGGCTGTGCCGAGGCCACGGAGGACCTCCAACCCTCTGGGCGCTGCCAGTGGGCCTGCTAGCCCCAGCCTCGCTAGTAGCAGGCCCTGGGAGGCACGTCTGCACTTCAGAGGAGGGCTTGGGCCTCAGCTGCTCCTGTGGTTTCCGAAGCACCTGCCTGCACCATCTGCTGTGCTAGAACATCGCCCCAGAGCAGGCACAGGCAGTTTCACATCGGCCAGTCCTGCCCGCAAGTCCTCGTTGGCCAGTGCAGGTGGAAGGGGAGGCGCGCGCCTCCGTCCAGCCAAGTGAACCACCTGCAGGCCCTGGGAGCGCTGGCCTTTCACACCGTGTGCCACCTTCCCGGCGCAGGGCAGCAGGTGGCGCCAAGGTCCCGGAGCCTGGGTGGCAACACTGCAGCCCGGGGAGAAGCCTCCAGGGCTGAAATTGGTGCAGGCAAAACAGGCGGCACTCGTGGCTCCGTGATGCTAAGTGCAGGTTGACGGCTGTCTGTCCATCCTGCCTGATGTCGCAGGACAGAGCTCGCTGGGTTCAGGCTCACTCACCGGTTTTTGTGTTTTCCAGTAACCAGTGTGTTGGTGTTTCACTCAGGTGGTGAAGCCAGTCCCCGTCAGAGCAGCCGGGCCCGAGGTCAGCGCCCTCGCGGCTGAGCCACAAGGAGAGGGCCCCACGAGCCCCGCGTCCCCGGCCCCCAGAGGCCGCCGCAGCCCATCCCCCAGCAGCTCGCCCTCAGGGCGCACGGCGAAGTCGGAGTCCCCGGGAGTGAGGAGGAAGAGGGCTTCCCCGGTGCCGGTGAGTTGACGCGCTGACGTTCGGGTGAAGTTTCTGTGACATTTGGAAGGCCCGCAGTCCGCCTTTTGGAGCAGCGACCTACACACCCAAGGTTGGCAGTGGGCAGGTCCCAAGACCCCAGCTGGGGCTCTGTTAGGTCAGAGGTCGCTGTGCGGGAAGCCAAGATGCCCTGTGCTCTCTGGCTGTGTGGACTTTTGGGGGAGGGGCAATGCTGCCCGCACACTGACAGTCACAGCTGCGGCGACAGAAGTCGCAGCCCCCAGGAGGCAGGCGGCCTGTTTAAGACAATGAAGTCACTCCAAGGAAAACAATGCAAGGGTCTGTTCGCCAACGGTAAAATTTGAGATTTCTAGCGAAAACTAGATTTTTAGAAAACTCATTGCACCACTGGAAGCCTGACAGTTTCCCCGTACAGAGACTTGCACCCAGACCGTGGCGTCATTGCACTGTGCTTTGCCTGCTGCACAGTGAGCTGTGGGAGCCCTGTCCCCCTGGACCTGACCAGGACGGCAGGCACGCTGGCCGGCCTGGCTGCCGGTTCCAGTCCAGCCATTGCCCAGCAGCTGCGCCTCTGGGGCGGTATCAAAGGGGAACATTTGCGTGTTTTAACAGCACTTCGTGCCACCGCTGCTCAGGTGCAGACGTGTCGTGAGAGCCCAGCTGTCGTCTGTACTAAGCCAGACATCACAGAGGTGTGCAGAACAGCAGGGGCTGCTTTAACCCTGACTCTCCGACCTCAGAGAGCAGACAAGAGAAGGGGAAAATGATGGCAACAGTGCCTGCAATGCAAGGGGGCGTGGCCGCCCCCAGATCTGCGGTGGTTCAAGCATGTAAACCCTTCCAGAACTGAGCTGCGAGTGGAAACCTTTATGGTAAAGTCAGAGGCACCAATACTGTTTATTAACTTTACATTGACACACTGCAAGTCAGCTATTTTTAACTAAAATCAGGCCAGCTGTTTATTAGCTTGGCAGTCCACACACCTGATGGGCTGGGCTCAATGGCTCTCGTCTGCCCCCACAGCACCCACTGCAGCTGCAGCACCCGAGGCGGCTCCTCAGCCACCACCCAGCTGTTGGGGGCACAGGGCACCTGGCACCTGCGTCTCAGAGCGAGCTGCACAGAAGCATTCACGCGGGGAGGGCCAGACGCTCCCTCATAGGGACCCAGTCTTCCCAGCACCTCGACCGTGGACCTGTCATCTTGGGGACTGTGAGACAGTCACTTTCCATTGAGCCAAAAACACAGACGAAAGTATTTTGAAAGGGCATGTGCCAACACAGAGGCTCTTACCAAGCCGGCACGCGCATTCCGGGTGTGGGTGCTGGACGCCTGAAGCCGGTCACATGCCTGGAGCCAGAGTCGGCGCGTCACGGGGGATGTGTGCCACAGGTGCGTGGGATCGCACCCCATGCTGGGGTAGATGCTAGACAGAGGTTCCCTCCTTCTCCGTGGTGGCTGCACAGCCTTGCACTGTCTGGGTCATCGGCTGTTCAGTGGTTTGCACACTGATGGGCAGCTGTGTCCTCACGTACCCTTCCTCACAGGAAGCGCTGCAGATGTCCTTCTCACACACACGCCGCTCCGCGCCTCTGCGAGCACATGCACAGTCCGAGTGCTCGGCAGGCAGACGAGCACGCGTGTGGGGTCTCGTTTGCTGGTTTTGTTGTTACTCTGAGCAGCTGCCTGTTAGAAACGAACAGCTTTGTGGAGATGCAGTTGCGTGCTGTGCTGCTGGCCTGTAGAAACTGTTCAGTTCCTGGGTTTGGTATGTTCACAGAGGTGTACCTGTCACTGCAACACATGTCAGTGCGTTGTCATCTCTCCAGAAGGACACCCACACCAGTACGGGCCTCTCCCTGGCCCGTGGCGCCCACGGTCCACCACTGGTGACATCAGTTGCAGAGCGAGTCTGGTGTGTGGGTGTCGCATCGCGTGTGCCCCTCGGTGCCTGCACACTGGGGCTGTTTCCACACTCTGGCGGCTGTGGGCACTTGTGTGGTCGTGTCCCTCCGTTAATCTTGGGTTTGCACAGAGGAGCGTGGTGGCTGAGCCATGAGGTCTCCAGGGCCCTGTGCGTCCCCATCCCACCAGCACTTCTCCTCCCTCACTCTTCCCAGAGACCTCACGGGGAGCTAACTGGACTTTTCCTGGGCCCCCGACAGAAAGACGGAGTTCTGGGGAGCCCTCTAGTGGCACAGGTCACCCTGCCCCTGGGAGTGCCTGTTCCCTGTGCGGGGAGGTGACCTAGTCGGAAGAGCCACCCGCCAAGAGCTGTTGGTGAGATGCCAGCTGCACCTTTGGTGGGAGCAGCTGGTGTTCAGGTTCCGTAGAAAGAAGTCATTTTGCCAGCTTACGAGGTGAACTTCTTGTGCTTTTGATTCTGGTTTACATGGTGCTTGTCAAAGAACTCAGGTCTTTGTAATTGATAACATTGCTGCATGGTTGTCTCTCGGCCGGAGAGCTGTCATGGGCTGCGTGGGGCGGCTGAGGTTCCACAGGGTCATGCGCAGTGAGCGCGTCCGAAGGGAGCATTTGCAAAGCACTCTTTGTCCCGTTCCGTTGAGTACCAAGGTTTTCCTCAGACTCTGAATGCCAGGTGCCGCCCGGTGTGCGCCCTTCTGGGTGAGTGTGTCTGTCCGAGGAGGGCACAGGTCCCCTGACACGGGCCTGTCCTGCAGTTTCAGAGTGGGAGGACCACGCCCCCGCGGAGAGCCCCTTCCCCCGATGGCTTCTCCCCGTACAGCCCCGAGGAGACTGGCCGCCGGGTCAACAAGGTGATGCGGGCCCGGCTCTACCTGCTGCAGCAGATCGGGCCCAACTCCTTCCTGGTGGGCGGGGACAGCCCCGACAACAAGTACCGGGTGTTCATCGGGCCGCAGGTAGGATCCGAGGTGCGGGCTGGGGTCTGGTGCGAGCTCAGGGGTGCGCACAGTTGCAGCTCAGTGAGCTGTAGCGAGTTCAGAGTAGATTCTGGGCTAAATGTTTATGACGTGTTTATAAGGTTTTCACTGCGACTCAACGTACGTTAGAATACAAATCTGATCAGTTTAATAAATTGACCAAACTAAGATTAATTTTTGGAGTTAGCTGTAGACTTTTCTTGTATACTAGTCACTAAAAACTTTAGTATGGATAAACTCAGAAATATTTTTCAAGAGGCGATTGACTGAGGAGTTCTGATGGAACCTCGGGAGCCTCAGTGGTCACTGCTTCACCCTGCAGAACTGCAGCTGTGGGCGCGGGGCCTTCTGCATCCACCTGCTCTTCGTGATGCTCCGGGTGTTCCAGCTGGAGCCCTCGGACCCCCTGCTGTGGAGGAAGACCTTAAAGAACTTTGAGGTGATTTCATGTAGATGCTTTAGTGCGAAATTGTCAACAGTTGTTACGGTGTGTTTCCTAAACTTTCCCTGAGCTCTAAATATAAACACGTCGTTGTTTCGGAGGTTTGGGGGTGTAGATGGTTCTCTTACAGTTCGTAGAAGAGGTAGTGTTTTCTTCTAGACTGGAAAGCAAGTGAACACTGACCAGCTGTAAAAGACTGTCCTCAGTGAGCTGTGTGCATTCTCAGTTTTGAAGCTCTTTTTTTTTTAGGTTTTATTCCTTATTTTTAGACAGAGGGGAAGGGGGAAAAACAAGAGGGAGAGAAGCATCCATGTGTGGTTGCCTCTTGCCCCCTACTGGGGACCTGGCCTGTGCCCCAGGCATGTGCCCCGACCAGGAACCAAACTGGCGACCCTCTGGTTCGCAGGCCAGCGCTCAGTCCCCTGAGCCACACCAGCCAGGGCTTAGTTTTGAAGCTCTTAAGTTGGCTTTGTGAAAACCTTCTGAAAGAAAAGACGAGTGGTTGAACCTGGAGAGCTGTTCGTGTCCAGTCACGCACGAACAGCGCTGCCCCTGCCCCCCGACGTTAGGTGGAGAGCCTGTTCCAGAAGTACCACAGCCGGCGCAGCTCGAGGATCAAAGCCCCGTCCCGCAGCACCATCCAGAAGTTCGTGTCCCGCATGTCGAACTCGCACCCAGCGTCCTCCCCGAGCACGTCCACGTCGAGTTCGGAGAACAGGTTGGTGCTCCCTCGGGAGCAGGAGCGGGCACTTCGCAGGTCTGGGGTCGTTTTGTACACCTCCGTGCTAAGTTGCTCTCAGGCCCCTGCATCTTGGCTTTTGAGTTAAAAGCAAGGGTAAAAAATGCTCAAGGCCATGTGAGTGCGTGTGTGTGGACACAGGGGTGTGTGTGTTTAGGCACACAGAGTCGTTTTGTCCTGAAAACCACAGCACTGAAAATGGCACACGGGACACCAGAGGAGAATAGGTGTCCGTGTCACAAGAAGTGTGTGGCTGGTGTAGAATGGTGAGCGGCCGCCGTGCTCTGCTGCCACTGTGGCGCGGCGCTGCCGCCCGGCCCTGTGCTGACCGCCGTTGTCCGCGCACTTGCAGCGTGAAGGACGAGGAGGAGCAGCTGTGCCCGATCTGCCTGCTGGGCATGCTGGACGAGGAGAGCCTGACTGTGTGCGAGGACGGCTGCCGGAACAAGCTGCACCACCACTGCATGTCCATCTGTAGGTGCCTGGGCCCGGGGCGGGGCGGGGCGGGGCGGGGCGGGGTGGTCCCGCGTGCTGTGGGTGTGTCCCCCTCCCCTGCCGTGTGCTGCCCGCCTGCCCTCAGGCCCCTGGGACTCCATTGGCAGGAGACCCTCGTAGTCAGGGTGTGAGGTGTCAGCAGCTCCTCGGACTTCCGCTATCTGTGTGGGGGGCACCAGCACCCCACACCCCTGTTGTGCAGGGGTCCCCTGGACCTTCTTTATGATTTGAACGTGGCCTTTGAGGAGACCAGTCAGGGAAGGAGAGACCCGTGCAGGCCAAGGCAGGGCCACGCCTGTGTGCCCATGGGACCCAGAGCTGATTCTTGGGTCATCGCCTGTGGATTACTGTCGCACTTCCACATGAACAGCCGCCAGCCCGCCTCTGCCTACCCACATGGCAGTGTGGTGTGAAGGGCCGCAGACGGCAGTTTGGGGTCTGGGGTCAGAGGAGCCGCCTTAGTGGAGACGTGGGGTCGGGTCGCGGGCAGAGCAGTGCAGGGAGTTGAGGCGTGACTGCGGCCTACCTGAGGGTGGCCCGGGCACCCCAGAGACAGGCAGCCAGCACAGGGATTGGTGTGCAGGCAGCACAGCACACACAGTAGCTAGTGACGTGGCTGCGGCAGCAGCACGCCTGGGCGCCCGCCCTCAGGCCAGTGCCAGGCAGCAGGGTCCTCGGGGGCTCCGTCCGCACTCGAGCCCTGCCCGCTGGCACACGGTGCCAACATGTGATGTGCCGTCTCCCCCCAGGGGCAGAGGAGTGCCGGAGGAACAGAGAGCCTCTGATATGTCCGCTCTGCAGGTCCAAGTGGAGGTCCCACGATTTCTACAGGTAACGGCTTTGCGTGAGCGGCTCAGACGCATTGGGGGGTCACAGTGTCCTCTCGGGGTTGCTCGGCCCTGTCCGGTGTTGACAGCCCCCTTGCCGGTCTCTTGTGCAGTCACGAGCCGTCCAGCCCTGCGGACTCCCCATCGTCCCTGCGGGCTGCCCAGCCGCTGAGCGCCCAGCAGCAGCGCAGGACTCAGGAGAGCGGCTTCCACCTGACCCACTACGGAGCCCAGCAGGTCCCTCCGGCACACAAGGACTTAGCTGAGCCCTGGGTCCAGGTAAGCGGCCTCACTCCTCCCCTCGCTCCTCCCCCCGAGGAAGGGGCTACAGACCGGCGAAGGCTGCGTCCGCCAATGGCTTGAGCGCTGAGAAAGTGCTCTCACCGCTCCAGTAGGGCTCTTGACACCAACGAAACATCCATCTCGCCGTTGGTGTTCGTGCTGGGCTGCTTGTCACCGAGCTCAAAACTCAGTCTCCAGAAGCATGTCTCTCTGAACGAGTGTAAACCACTGTGGTCTCCGGGGCAGAGCCGCCTCCCAGGCCTCCGCCGCCCCACAGAGGGCGGCTGTTTTTCTCGTCTGCGGCCGTGTGGGCACAGCCACTCCTGCCCATGTTCTCGTGGCCCGGGCGGGAGAGCAGGAGCAGAGACGCAGTGTCCACCTGCGCTGAGGCGTTTCCTGTTCTGAGGACAGTCTCCACTCCTTCACCTCCTCTCCCGCCGGGTACTTTCATCCCCCCAGTGGAGAGGCAGTTCGGGGGCTGGGCTGTTCAGTGCGACCCGAGTTAGTAGGCTCCGAACCGGACAGTGTCCTCGGGGGCCCCAGGGAGCGCCACACGGCGACGGCCTGGCGGCCCCATCTAGTGCCCTCATGGCCGGAACGGGCATGGCGGCATCGCCTGGGGCCCTGGGGTGGCCCCTTCTCCCGTCGTGTGTCCTGCAGCGTCGACTCCTCGTGCCAGCACCTGTGACGAGTCGAGTGGGACAACCTACCCTTTCTCACCTAGTTCGTTGACAGCATGTGGCATAGGCCTCCCTGCCCCTTGACCGGCCCCCCAGAGGACTCTCAGGTCGGCCCTGAGGTGCCGGGTGCCGTTGCTGCAAGGCTGTGGCCTCACCTGCTCTGCTCACGCCTCGTGTTCTGTGAGCACTGTCCTGTCCATCGGTGCCGGGCCCCAGAGAGCGGCTGCCGCCTGCCAGTGCCAGCACAGACCCCACGCGCTGTGTCCGGGGGTCCTCCTTCTCCGCTGTCGCTTCGGTCACGCACACGCGTGCGGGGGCCTTGACCGTTCTCCCGAACTGCGTCCTCATCCCTAGTCCTTAGCAATGCTTCGTGTGAGTTGGCGGAGGCGGTAGGCCCCTCCCAGCAAAGCGGCCCACGGGGTGCAGCCCACGCCATCCTTCTGGCCGGGCCATGGGCATGTGCAGGACCCTCGCAGGTGGGGCACGACCCGGCCAGTGGGAGCATGAGCAGTTTCTCCTTTGTCTGGGTTTTCCCGCTCTGTCAGCTGCAGTCCCACCTCTTCCGTCCAGGTTTTCTAGCCTCTTCCTATGCAGCAAACCCAAGTGAAAGCTCTGCTGCCCGCGGCCCCCAGGGAGAGGCGCCCTGCGTCCAGGCCTTTCTCGACCTGGCGTTTCTCGATCTCACCTCAGCGCACTCCCTGTGAGCTGCCTGACTGTGAACACGAGGTTGGGGCTCCTCGGGGACACGTTTGGTCCTGGGGAGAGTGTGGGAGTGCAGAGGAAGTCTGCTCCCGTGGGTCTGTTCACCTGATCCTGGAGTTCAGCCTTTGTTTCACCTGAACTAGTAGGTGTCGAGGACTGGTTATTGTGGCCACCCAAACTTGAGCGTACCTTCCTGCTCAACGGTGTCGAAGTGGCTGGATGCACTCGAGACTGTGTAGCACAGAGAAGGTTCAAGCCCAGCCCAGTTTCCCTTTGGCAGCAGAGATCCAGGCCAAATTCAGGTGCGCCCCATGTCTGCGCGCTGAGCGCCCTGTGTGCTTGGTTGCAGGTGTTCGGGATGGAGCTCGTCGGCTGCCTGTTCTCCAGGAACTGGAGCATCCGGGAGATGGCTCTCAGGCGCCTCTCCCACGACGTCAGTGGGGCGCTGCTGCTGGCCCACGGGGAGAGCACTGGCCACTCCGGGGGCGGGGGCGGCCCCCCCGCACCCAGCGCCCCGGCGGACGTGCTAGGGGCCTGCTGCAGTGTCCTGTCCATGGTGTGCGCGGACCCCGTGTACAAAGTGTACGTTGCGGCTTTAGTAAGTAGCTTCACTCCATAACCACAGCGTCACGGGGCGGGCGGCCGGGCTGCTGTGGGTCCGTGCTTGGCGTTGCTGGGGTCTGGGAAAACGCCACTTTGTTTTTCTCTCACGATCCCAGGAAGTTGCAGTTTCCCAATTAATCTCTTCGTCCATTGGGTCTCACTTGTTTTACTCTGCACCCACGTTCCGTGGGCTGCACTCGCGTTCCGTGGGCTGCAGCAGTGGTGTGCTGTTTACTTCTCCACGTTTCCCTCACACACGACCAAATCAACGCACTCGATCTGGTGAGAGCAGGGCAGTCAGTTACTCTGATGTCTTTAATCTGCTGTCGGTAGGTGTGGACGAGAGCTGATTCTCAGTAACTGTCCTTGTGTGGAAAGTCAGGAGTGATTCCCAGGGAGAAGGGCTTCACAGCAGATCACTACTGAGCTGCTTCTCCAGCTTCACCCGCTAGAAATTGTCTCTCTCGAGGGGGCAGGACGACCAGGAACACACATGGTCCAGGACACAGAGCCCTCGACTCAAGGTCTGGGTCTCCCGTCCGCTGGCAGTGTGATCTCAGGACTCTGAGACTCGCGCTTTCTCACTATAAAACAACGGAAGCGCTTTCTGCTTGGGTCTGAAATGGAAACCCCTCCACCACCGCCGGGCCTCTGCCTGGCTCCGAAGCTGTGAGCGGCTCCGGGGCCGCAGCCGCGTTTCCCCACGGCACAGGGCAGGGGTCCGTGTGGTGGTGAGGACAGGGCTCAGTGTGCTCGCAGAGTCGGCAAGCACTGCGTCCGCCAGGGGCCGGGTCTGTTTGCCAGCAGACCTTCAGTGAGCTGGTGCGCGCTGGGCGCCACGGGGTGGGCGCATCACTTCCCGAGTCTGCTCCCGCACGGTCTGCTCCTCGCGCAGCCCTGGGGGGCCGGCATGCTCCCCACACTGCCTGCGGTCTGGCTGTCTCTTCTAAAGTGCAGGGCCCTCCCCAGTCGTCTGTGAGCCCCCCGAGTGCAGGGACTCCAGGTCTCACCGCGGCCCGCCACCTCCTCATCATGGCGTGTCTAGCACGTGGCGGCAGAGACAGCCCCTGGCCTTAGAACACCTCCCCTTTCTTCTCCCTCCCCGACCCGATTTTTGCTGAACCCTCTGAGAGTTCTTGTAGGCATCATGACGCCCCCCCAAACGGTTGGGAATGCACTGCACACAAAGTGCAGTCTTGAGCAGCCACCGTGCGCCATCCAGCGCTAATGGTGCTCCTTGCGGCGTCCTGTCCACGTGCGCCTGCCCCCAGCCCCCAGCTGCCCCCCGACTCGGCACCCCCCCCCCGTACCCTGTTGCCCGCCATCCCTGCCTTGGCCTTTGGGGGCTCTGTCAGGTGGGCTCCAACTCTCGGTTTCTTTTTAAAATAGTTTTTTTGATGTTCTTTCTTGAAATTAATTCAGACGATAAAAAACTGCAGGAAGAGTTCACAGAGTTCTCTACTCCTTCTGTCCGTCTGTCTGTCCGATCGCACACTTGCATTGTGGAGTCTGGCGTTGTGTGCGACCACGCTGTCTCCCTGTCACTCAGACCGCCCCAGGGCGGCTCCGCTCTCAGACGCCCTCGGGGTGGCTGACCTGAGCTGGTCTCACCCCCAGAAAGCGCTGCGGGCCATGCTGGTGTACACGCCGTGCCACAGCCTGGCGGAGAGGCTCCGGCTGCAGCGGCTCCTGCGGCCCGTGGTGGACGCCATCCTGGTCAAGTGTGCGGACTCCAACAGGTGAGCTGGGCCGCCTCATGCCCCTGGCAGCCGCGTGCGTGCTGGGTGTGTGTGTGTCCATGGAGGCCCCGGGCCTGGGGAGGACGAGGCCAGGACCCGCCCGAGCTCTCTGTGCGGGACCCCTTCACTGTCCAGTGACAGCCTCGTCTCACGGCTGATGGGACGGTAGCTGATGTGCACGACTGTCAGCGTCATTCCCCTTCAGAACCTGGGTGACGCAGGGCAGGGTCCAGTGGGGTGTTCCTACCCGATTATCTGGTCATCGGGACGCCTCCCAGAGAGAGATGATGTCATTATTTTCTGTGTGATGGAATTGCACTCTACTTAAGAGAGTTGATATCAAATAACAGCCACTCCCCACTCCACATGTCCCTGCATCCTCCTTGAACGTCGACCAGGGACCAGAGTGTCGACTAGGGACCAGAGTGACCCTCATTAGAGGGTAAGGGTGGGGAGGAGCATGAGGTCCAGGGACGGGAGCGACGAGCAGGGCCACGTGTCCCCCAGACTCCTGGCTCCTCTTCCCGCCCGCCCCGCCGGAGGGAAGGTTCCTCGTCACTGAGCGAGTACAGCCAGTGAACGGGCGTGTGCCAGGCCTCTGCGGTGAGGAGCCTCGGGGGTCCCAGGTCGCCCCTGCTCACAGCACCCGGGCCCCTCAGTCATGTGGCACGGAGTGTGCGGGGCTCAGCAGGTGGTGCTTCGGCCCGGCGCCTGGCTTGCATAGCCTGCCTCCCACCTACCCTGGCGCACAAGCCCGCAGGCTGGCAGTATCAGGCTTTCTCGTGGCTCAGCGAGAACGCTGTGACCCTGAGAACCACGAGGCAGGTTAGCAGTTGTGAGGCGCACAGAAAACTCATGGCACTTCCAGTGCTAGAGCGAGTATTTTTCAGAGACCTTCCGTGCTCTTGCAGCATTTGTTTCGTTGTCTGCTTTCTAAAATTTTGAACTCAGGTTGTTGACTGGGTCACTTCAATGAACGCTGCGAGAAATACTGTGAAGAGATTTTTGTATTTGAAACTCATTCTGCTATATAAGAGAATATAAAGGGTTGGATTAGGAAGGTTTTATTTTCACTTCAGGAAAGTCTAGTGAAAATTAAGAAACCAAAATGTCTTGAGTCTTTTTTATTTTAACAAGATATATGCTAATGAAAACAAGCCTTTCTTTTACCTGGTTTGACTTTGAAATCAGTACTTGCTGTCTAAGAGCCAGGAGTGAAGATTCTGTGCTCACCATGGAGGGTAAGGCAGAATCTGGGGATGAGGCCCACTGATGAATGTGATCGTTAATAGCGACACCATGAATGCAGCTTCAAATGCAGCCTCGGTGATAGAAGAGCAGGCTGTGTGGGGAACGTCTCTCTCGCCTGCCTTGTCCGGCCCCATCTCATGGCCCCTGTCAGTGCACGTCCGCCCAGCGCAGAGTCTGACGCCGCGTCCTTTCCTTTTCAGCCGCACCAGCCAGCTGTCCATCTCGACGCTGCTGGAACTCTGCAAGGGCCAAGCGGGGGAGTTGGCAGTTGGCAGAGAAATACTCAAAGCTGGTAATGACTTTTTACTTAAAATTGACATAGCATGGTTTACCATTTTCTTCAGCATACTGTCCAATCTCATAACTTCTGATGCCGCGGTTCCGGGATTTCAAGGTGATGTGTAAACTGACTCCATCAGCGGACATCAGGAACGCAATGAGAACGTACGAGAGCAGCCCCTCCACCAGCACCGCTCTGGTGCTGGGGTTGTCTGCTGCCGTTTGCTCGTGTTTCGTGTTTCGTGTGAGACCTGCGCATCACTCCGTTTCAGTCCCTCCCTGTTGCCTTCCTCTCTGCAGGGTCCATTGGTGTTGGCGGTGTTGATTTTGTCGTGAATTGTATTCTTGGGAACCAAACTGAATTAAACAACTGGCAAGAGCTCCTGGGCCGCCTCTGCCTGATTGACAGACTGCTGCTGGAGTTTCCCGCTGAATTTTACCCCCACATCGTCAGTTCGGATGTTTCCCAAGCTGAACCTGTTGAAGTCAGGTGAGTCTTCCTCTGCAGAGTGTTTTCCTTTGCCTCCATACCCCAGGGCGCACCCCAGCCCCCACAGACAAGACGTTTTAGGTTTGTGGAAGACGCAGAAATTGCAATGTACATGTAGTTACTGCCATTTGACTAGCATCAAGGCCTGAAGCCTGGGCTGGTGACTTCAATTTTTTTTTGGTGCATAGCTGTGACCAACCCCATCTTCCTTCTGCCTGCACGTGTTTTGCAGCAGTTGTAACTTGCGTGGTAACCCGGCACGTCTCCCTCATAGGTACAAGAAGCTGCTGTCGCTTCTGAGCTTTGCGCTGCAGTCCATCGACAACCCCCACGCCATGGTGGGCAAGCTCTCCCGGAGGGTCTACCTGAGCTCCGCGCGGATGGTCACCACCGTGCCCCGGGTGTTCTCCAGGTTGCTGGAGATGCTGAGCATGTCTGGCTCTGCCCACTTTGCCAGAATGCGCCGCCGGCTGCTGGCCATCGCGGAGGAGGTGGACATCGCCGAGGTCCTCCAGCTGGGTGGTGAGGACGCTTTGGACAGCCAACAGGGCAGCTTCCTGCAGGTGTCGGGCCGTGACAGCCCCCCGGGAGCTGCAGAGCACAGCCCTGCCCAGCGCACAGACCCCGCAGGGAGAACTGGGAGGGGCCTGCGGGCCTCGAGGCTGAGCGCCAGTTCTGAGGACGTTTCCGACAGGCTGGCCAGCCTTTCCATGGGGCTTCCGGGCTCGGCCACAACAGAGCAGCCAAAGCCCGCGGTGCAGACCAAGGGCAGACCCCACAGCCAGTGTCTAAACTCATCCCCCCTCTCCCTCCACTCCCCTTTCGCGCCCCCAGCTCTGTCAGCCCCGTCTTCCTCTGCCCCGGCCATTCCCGACAGCTCCAGGCCCAGACCTCAGGGATTTGCTCCCTGCAAAGCTCCTTCTGCATCCCCCCAAACGCAGCGCAAATTTTCCCTGCAGCTCCAGAGAAACTGCTCTGAAAACAAAGACTCGGACAAGTTCTCCCCAATTTTCACTCAGTGTGGGCCCCCACCCTCCAGTACCATCCACAGGCCAAAGCCGGCTCGGCCGTCCCCGGGCAGTTCTGGTAAACAGGGCGATACCGCCCAGCACAGCCTGACCCTCGACCTTGACGGCTCGTGCGGGGGTGACGACAGCTTCGGAAGCGGCAGTCCTGCCGTCATCCCCAGTGACCAAACAGTGTTCACCCCTGTGGAGGACAAGGGCAGGTTAGATGTCAACACAGAGCTCAACTCCAGCATCGAGGACCTCCTTGAGGCGTCCATGCCCTCGAGTGACACCACAGTCACTTTCAAGTCGGAAGTGGCCGTCCTCTCCCCTGAAAAAGATGAAAGTGACGACACCTACAAAGATGACGTGACCCACAACCAGAAGTGCAAGGAGAAGCTGGAGGCCGAGGAGGAGGAGGCATTGGCCATGGCCATGGCCATGTCAGCATCTCAGGACGCGCTCCCCACCGTGCCGCAGCTGCAGGTGGGGGGCGGGGAGGACGTCATCATCATCCAGAAGGACGTAAGTGCGGGGTTCCCAGGGCCAGGCCATGGTGCATTCTGTGCAGAAACGTCGCAGTAACACAAGCTCCTCATTAGAAAGTGGGTTTTCCATGTAGAATTAGTTACAGTGTTTGTGTCGCTATTTGAACAGAAATGCTCCTGCCTATCTCAGAGGCGTTCCTGGTTGAGACTCATCATGGTGGTCCCCTCAGCCCTGGACGTTTGTCACTAGTACAGTCCCTGGGTGGCTTGGGAAGCCAGACTGAACGAGCACAGTTTCTGGCCAGGCTCATCCCACAGCCTCTCACTCTCCTAACGTGACGATAAAAAGATGCTCTCGTTTCCCGTGCAGACGCCGGAGACCCTGCCGGGGCACACGGCAGCAAAGCTGCCCTACCGAGAAGACGTGGAGTGGTTGAAAGGCCAGCAGATAGGCCTGGGGGCCTTTTCTTCTTGCTACCAGGCCCAGGACGTGGGGACCGGCACCCTGATGGCCGTGAAACAGGTGCGTGTGCCGTGCAGACAGAAGTGACTGAGGCCACAAGCCTGAGAGTGAGTGGCCCTGTGTTTAGGCGTCAGCTCTTCAAGTTTCCGGAAACCTCAGTTTCAATGGGGACGGTGCCAAGGCCTCACAAACCCCGTGGAATAGTGAGCGTGCAATTGTCGGGCGAGGCTCCGGGTGCAGGCTGTTCGGAGCTTCGTCTGTGTCTGATTCTCGTGGAGCTGGGCTTTCCTCCTCCCTCCAGCGAGGGACCGGCACACGTCCCCCCGGGTTCTGTGGTTCGCCCTCCAGAGCACAGGCACTCGCACTTCCACGTCGTGCTGGCCCCTCCCCGGACCGAGCGCTCCCCACTCCGCTTCGTCCTCGGGCGGTTCTGGAGGACTGGCTAGGCCCGTTTTCTTCTTTTTGGTTATTTTCCTGATTATTTCACTGGTTCTAAAGCAAGATTCTTAGTCTCTCAAAGAGTTGGACCAGGTTTTCTGTAAAGTGTCTACGTCACACCCACGAGCATGAACGCCATCGGCTGGTACCAGAGAAGCTCGTGAGGATCCGTCCGGGTCAGACTGCTGGTGGGGACGATGGCCGGGAACTTGTGGCCACGCCAGGCTCTGTAAGCATGGGGTTTCTCGGCACAGGTGACGTACGTCAGAAACACGTCGTCGGAGCAGGAGGAGGTGGTGGAAGCGCTGAGGGAAGAGATTCGGATGATGAGCCACCTGAGCCACCCCAACGTCATCAGGATGCTGGGGGCCACGTGCGAGAAGAGCAACTACAACCTCTTCATCGAGTGGATGGCTGGTGGGTGCCTCCCGCGCTGCAGGGAGGGCGCAGCGCATGGGCTTAGCACTCTGCTAACGAACACACACCTTTGTATTGACAGTCGGTTTCTGAAAGCAGGCCGTCCCGATGCAGTGGATGAACGGTGAATACTGCGTGTTGTCCTTCACTGAGACACAAATGAAACGTCCATCACTTCTCCCTCTTAAGCCTTTCCAGTGTTTCTTTTAAAGTGATTGTATAGCACTGTTTTATAGGAACTGGTTTTTTTTAATCTCTAGGTATAAGATCCATATTTTTCTAGGTGGTCTTCATTAATTGGACAGGTACAAGAGATGTCTTAAAACTGATTAAGAGATGACTTGAAGATTTATCTTAGGCAGCTGGCACTGGTGCATGAGGTCGAACCTCGTCTGCCACGTCAGCCAGGGAAGACGGCACTGCGTTTTGTGTTTGAAGGGCGTGTGTCCGCTTACAAATCAGCTCTTTCGGGTGGAGGTGCAGTGGCACACAGTGTGTGCACAGGTGCATGGCACACCTTACGAGAGGGGCCAGCACTCGAAGTCTGTGACCACCTGTCACCAGAGTCAGGGCGACGCTGCGTACTCCCGTCCCTGTCCTGTGCATTGGGACCCTGAGGCTGACACACTGCTGTCGGGAGCTCATGCCTCTCACCCCCCACGCCTTCTCCCCGGATGGCGTCCCCGTCTGGGAGCCTGTCTGTCCCATCCCTCTTGTCCATCTGCGTGTCCTTCAGCTGCTGCCTGTGGCGGGGATCCTGCAGCTTGTCTCTTCCTGACTCACCTCACTGAGCCTGACACCCCCCAGGTCCATCCTGGGTCTCACAAATGGCCAGGTTCCATCTTTCCCAGTGACCGAGCAGCGTTCCTCCTCCTCCAGCCATGCAGCTGTCATTGAACACCTAGACTGCTTCCATTTCTCACGTGCTGTGAATGGTGCAGCAGTGAACATAGGGTGCACACACACCTTTTCCAGTTGCTGCTTTCTCTTTCTTCAGAGAAATACCCAGGAGTGGAATTGTTGGGTCATATGTAGTTTTAATTTTTTTTGCGGTATCTCCATACTGCTTTCAGCAGTGGCTGCACCAGTCTGCATTCCCACCAGCAGTGCATGAAGGCTCCCTTTTCTCCACGTCCTCACCAGCACTTGTCATTTGTGGACTTACTGGTGACAGCCATTCTGACAGGCGTGAGGTGACAGCTCACTGTGGCTCAGATTTGCATCTTTCTGATTATTGGTGTTGAGCACCTCATGTCCATTGGTCGTCTGTGTGTCCTGTTCGGAGAAGTGTCTGTTCAGGTCTTCTGCCCATTTTTAAAAGGTTTGTTAGGGGTGTTTTTCCTTTTACTCTTCTCTTCTTTTTTGGGTTTGGTTTTTTGATACTGAGCTGTACGAGTTCTCTGTGTATTTCGGATCTTAACCTCTAAGAGGTCAATGTGAATGTCTTCTCCCCTTCAGTGACTGAGCAGTTGACTTTTGTTTTGTTTCCTTTAATATGCAAAAGTTTTTGTTTGATGTAGTCCCATTTATTTTTTTTCCTTTTGTTGCTTTCCCTGAGGACACATATCCCAAACAAACATTACTAAGACTGATGTCAAAGAGTTTGTGCCTGTGTTTTCTTACAGGAGTTTCATGGTTTCAGGTCTTATATGTCCGTCTTTAATCCATTTGGAGTTTCTTTTTGTGTATGGTATAGAAAGTGGTCCAGTTTTCCTAACACCATTTATCAAAGAGACCATCTTGTCCTTGTTGTACGTGCCTGCCTCCTTTGTTATAGATTAATTGACCATATAAGTGTCAGTTAATTTCTGGTCTTCCTAGTCTGTTCCATTGATTTCTGTGTCTGTTCTATGACAGTACCATACTACTTTGATTATTATAGCTTTATAGTATAGTTTTGAAATCGGGGACCATCCTTCTCAAGAATGCCCTCTTCATCTTCCTAAGATTGCTTTGGCTATTCGGGGTCTTTTGTGGTTCCATGTAAACTGTAAGATTATTCGTTCTAGTTCTGAGAAGAATACCATTGGTGTTTTGATAGGGATTGCACCGAATCTGTATATTGCTTTGGGCAATCCGGACATTTTAAAGACATGAACTGTTCCAGCCCGTGAGCACGGGACACCCTTCCGTTCACGTATCTCTTCAGTTTCTTCTGTGTCTCAGGCTTTCCAGAGAGCGGGCCTTACGCCTCTCTGGTCAAATTTACCTCTAGGTGCCTTACTCTTTGAGATGCAGTTGTAAATGGAATTGTTTACGTGGTATCTTGAGGCATTTTTTTTACTTCCTCTTTGTTTTTTTTGTTATCTTGTGGAAGGTTCAGTAGAATGTTGTTTAGTCTCCACGTATTTGTGTTTTTTCTGGTTTCCTTCTTGTAACTGATTTCCAGTTTCATATTTCTGTGGTCAGAGAACATGCGTGGTACGATTCCAGTTTTCTTAGATTTACTGAGACTTGTTTTGTGGCCCAACACCTGGCCCGTCCTGGAGCGTCTCCCCTGCGCACTGGAGGAGAGTGGGTCTCCTGCTCCCTCTGGACGACGTGCTCTGACGGGGCCGGTCTTCATCTGTTGGTCGAGATGGTTCGCCCATTGATGTGGGTGGGTCATTCAAGTCCCCTGCTGTTATTTTATTACTTATTTATTCATTATTCACCCTCACCTGAGAAAATGTTTATTGACTTTAGAGAGAAGATGGAGGGGGAATATCGGTGTGAAGTGAAGGAGAAAGGTCCGTTGGTTGCCTCCCATCCTCGCCCCGACCAGGGTTGACCCCACAACCGTTTAGAATGCGAGAGAATGCTCCTGCCCACTCAGCCCCCCAGCGGGGCCCCCGGGACTGCATCGCTGCCAGTCTGTCCCTCTGCATCCAGCTGTGATCGCACTGTGCGCGCAGGCGCTCAGCACTGTGTGATCCGCCCCTTTAGACAGGTCCTGTTACTGCACAGCGCCTTCCTGTGTCCCTCTGCACAGTCTGTTTCAGTGTCCGCTCTGCCTGGCAGAAGCACAGTTACCCGGCTTCCTGTCCCTCCCACCTGCAGGAGCGGTCTTTGCACCCTTCCCTTCCTGTCCTCGGGTCTTCGTGCGTCTCTCACAGGCGGCCTGTAGATTGGCATTTGTGTTTTTTTTTCCGTCCATTCAGCCACCCTGTGCCTTTGACTGGAGCATTTAATCCACTTAAATTTACGTCGTGGTTGATGGGCTGTGTTTACCGCCATCTCACTCACTGTCCTCTGGTAGTTTTTGTCGCCTCCCGATCTTGCCTCCCGCTCTCTGCTCTCTTCCAGTGACTGGTGATCTCCGTCGGCATCACGCTCAGTTGGCTCCCCGTCCTCTGTGCCTGTCAGAGGTTCCGGTTTGTGATTACCAGGAGCCCTTTCAACTCGATGGTCGCTGGGGTTGGAGCGCATTCTAAATGCTCCCGTGTTTTATGTGGTTGAAGTCCTTCTCTGCGTTGTTGCACAGCCTGTGGTTTCTGTGCTTGTGTCCGTAACCGTCACACCAGCCCTGTCGTTGGCCGATCCACCAGTTCTACGACGTGCTCGCCTCTGTCAGTGAGCTGTTCCCTGCATGTTCTCATTTTTGCTTCTGGCCTTTCCTTTCCCGCCGACTGAGGCCCTCTGGGCGTTTCTGTGCGGTTCAGTGGTGATGACCTGCCTTGGCTTCTGTTGATTTGAGAGACTCTTTCTCTCCTTCGTGTCTGAATAAGAGCTGCACCAGGTCGCGTGTTCTTGGGTGGAGGTTTTTCCTTTTTATCACTTTGAAGGTATTGTGCCACCCCCCCCCAATCCCGTCCTGCGGCTGACAGCCTTACGGTGTTGGCGTGCACGAAACTAGCTGCTTTTCAGATTCTCTCTTTGTTTTAATCAGGGTGTGTCTTGGTTGGGCTTCTGTGGGTCCATCCTGTTTGGGACTCTGTGCTCCCTGGACTTGGCTGTTTGTCCCCTGTACCAGGGTGGAGTAGTTTTTAGTCATCATTTCTTCAAATAGATTTTCTATCCCTTTTCTCCTGCCACCCCAGTGACGTGAGATTTTCTAATTCAAATAGATTCAAATAGATTTTCTACTGCTGGAACGCTTGATGTCCCCGAGGTCGCTTCCGCTGCCCTCATCAGAAATCGTGCTTCTCTTGCTGCTCAGGTGCCGTGCTGTGCACGCCTCTGTCCCGCAGGCCACTGACTGGCTCTCCTGTGACCCCTGACCTGCTGTGACCCCCTGGGGCGCAGCTTCACCTCCGCTCTGTTCTGAGAGTGCCACCATTCTTCCCCCGAGCCCACCGGCGTCTTGCTGGCTGTTGTTCCCAGTGTGCTGCCTGCAGACTGCTCACCTCTGTTTCACTGGGCTCTTTCTCTCGGGCTTTGCAGTGTCTTCATTCGGAAGATGGTCCTCTGGCTCCTCATTTTGCCTCCCTCTGTATCTCTTCCATGTGTTCGGTAGGTCAGCCACACCTCCTAGTCCTGTACAAGTGGTCCTAGGTGGGAGCTGTCTCGTGGGGCCCAGCAGCCCAGTCCCCTGGTCCCCGGGGTGGGTACTTCAGGGTCTCCTGTGCAGGTAAAATGCCCCTTCTTGGGAGAGCTGGGCCGGGACTGCTGGGGTCCCGCCAGCAGTGTCCCTTCATGTGGGTGGGGGAGCGGAGGGTGGTCAGGGGTCGTCCTCCTGGTGCTCCGCCCCTCGGGGGGAACCACCGGACTGTGGCTCCTCTCCCACTCAGGAGTCACCATGCTTGTGGCAGTGTCCTGATCAGACCTGTCTCTGCCCCTCCTCCTCGTTTGCACTCGGCTTCTCTGTATCTGTGGGACCGGAAACGCTGTTCCGCTCCTCTTCGGTCATCCTCAGTGGTGGCTGCTCCCCACCTGGTTGTAGCTTGGTGTGTCTGCGGCAGGGGTGGGCCCGGGGTGCCCACCTCGACCTCCGCCCTCCATTCTTGAGTGCATGCTCGGGGTGGGCCACGGCTGGGTCGGTTCTGTGGAGGTTGGTGAGTACGAACACTTGTTCCTGAGGCTCCTTGAGGTCACAGCTGGTGAGCAGTCGGCTGCCAAGCTTCCACTGGGCCCGCAGCTCTGCCCGCTCTCTCCTCTGCCACGTGACAGGTCGCACCGGCTACTCACGGCACTGACACAGGCACTCGGTGCATCTCGGTTGCAAAGACAGGCGAATTGTGCGTTTAAGAAATAGTTCCATGCAAAATTGTTAACTTTTGAAACTTGATGAAATCTTGACCTTCCGAAAAACTAGTCCATGAGGGTTTCGTGAAAGTCTCCTAATCGATAGGTTTCGAGGTGACTCAACTGTGCCAGCTCCTAGCTCAGTTTCCCTTCTGACGCAGAGTGTAAGTGCACATCTCAACTGCGGGTGCGGGTGCGCGCTCATGAGTGCAGCCTGATGTCGCTCAGGTGTGATAAATAATTCTAGTTCGGGCTTAACTGTATGATAATTACTCCTGTTTTATGTTTGTCTTGCAGGGGGATCTGTGGCTCATTTGCTCAGTAAATATGGAGCCTTCAAGGAGTCAGTAGTGATTAACTACACTGAACAGTTACTCCGCGGACTTTCCTATCTCCACGAAAACCAGATCATTCACAGGGACGTTAAAGGTGGGAGTTCTTTTTTTTTAAGATTCTGTTTATTCATTTCTAGAGAGAGAGGGGAAAGGAAGAAGAGAGGGAGAGAAACATCGATGGGTTGCCTCTCCTGCCCCGTCCGTGGGGGAGGGGCCAGAGCATGAACAGTGTGGCTGGCTCGCTCCACTGGAACCCCACTTCCGACTAAACTGTCCTGTGAGACTGGGCGTTTCCCCCATTTTCGCACTCACCAGAGGCTTCGAGTCTTTAGTTTTCCGGCCTGCCAGCCCCACCCTGCTGCAGGTCCTCTCCACTGCCCGGCTGCCCGTCTTCACTCCTCCTGCTGGTCTGGACAAATGCTTTTTTAACTCCTGAGTTGTCTGAGTTCCATGCAGTTTGATTTTTTGGCAGTTCTGGTTATTTGTTTTTGAATCAGTGGTGGTTCTTCTTTGGTTGTGCGGGGAAGCAGAGCATTTCTGCCTGCGCCTCCGTCTCGGCTGGGAGTCTCCGTGGATCGCAGCTTCAATTTTCTGACAGGAGTGTCTTTATCTAGTATTTGGCATAATATATTCAAGTAATTTAATAATTTTTTTTTGCCTGAGCAGTGTTGCTCAGTGGGTTGAGTGTTGTACCACAAAGCTGAAGGTCTCTGGTTCTGTTCCTTGTCAGGGCACATGCCTGGGTTGTGGTCCCAATCCCAGGTCGGGGCACGTACAAGAGGCCACTAGTTGATGTTTCTCTCGCACTCTTTATCTCTCCTTTTCCCTCTCTCTAAAAACTGACTAAATAAAATCTTTTTCAAGAATGTTAATTTTTTATTAAGTTATAATTGTGAAATTATAGTAATTTGACTTGGTTTATGTCAGTACGTTTCAATAGAACTTTATCTTAAAACATAAACTACACTGAAATGTGAATTTTGAAGAAAGATTTTGCTGGGAATCACTCTGTTAAAGGATTTTAACACTTACTTGGCGTCCCCTGAATCTCTGCCTGGATCTCCTCATGCTGGACCCTGGGCCGGGTCTCCCCTCGGAGGCTCTGGGCTGCGTTCACGTCGCACTGCAGAGCCCCGGCGCCTGCAGCAACGACGCAGGGACTCGAGAGAGTAAATTCTCTGAACTTCTGGCACAGGTCCTCTTCTTTCGTTTGCCATTGTCCCTGTCACTCGGAGCATCCTGCCCAGTTTGTCATCTGTCCTGTGTGCTTGTCGGCAGGTGCCAACTTGCTGATCGATAGCACGGGTCAGAGACTGAGGATCGCCGATTTCGGGGCTGCAGCCAGGCTGGCGTCGAAGGGGACTGGCGCGGGGGAGTTCCAGGGGCAGCTGTTGGGGACCATCGCCTTCATGGCACCTGAGGTGAGGAGCAGCTTTGCGTGTGACAGGAGTTCTGGTCACAGTGTCGCCAGGTCACTAGCAGCGCTGTTCAGTGTGCCCTGCTTTTCTTTGTCTTGACACATTTCTTAAAGATGGGTCTTACTGGAGGTGCTCACAGGCTGTTGTAACAGTGCCGTCCGTCTGTTGGCAGTGGTGGTATTGCAGTAAACCCACAATACACAAAACAGAAGCAGGTCTTTCGGGGTCGTCGAAGGTCAGGTGTTGCTGGTCTGAGCTCCTTGCTGCAGCATAGCGATTCTCGTTTCTTCCTGCCCCGTTGCTGGCTGAGTGCACTGGGGCAGCTTTGAAGCTCTGTGGTTTCAGGTGACTTTGCAGCACCTCACAGCTCTCCCAGACGGTTTTGTGCCACGTGCGAGTTAAGCTCATCCATGAAGTGAGGGAGACACCGGGCAGTCCACGGGATCGTGGATCGCACCTTCGTGCCACAGAGCAGCGCCCTGCCTTTCCCAGGGCCCCTCCCTGCTCTGACACCCGCTTCCCCCAGGTGCTGCGAGGCCAGCAGTATGGGCGGAGCTGTGACGTGTGGAGCGTGGGCTGCGCCATCATAGAGATGGCCTGCGCCAAGCCCCCATGGAACGCAGAAAAGCACTCCAACCACCTCGCGCTGATCTTCAAGGTAACGGAGGGGCAGCTGGCAGGGGTCCTCCGTGACTGCCGATCTCACAGGGAGGTGCGTGCTCTTGAAATAAATGAGTGCACACGTGTGCATGCAGACACACCGCTGGGACGCCGTGTGGCAGGGCGGGGCCCGGCGGGTACGGTTGGTCCCATTCTTCCCAGCAGCGGTTCTGTCAAGCTGCTGTGACCACAGAATTAGCAAGTGCTGAATCCCTGTTCTTGGCTGAAATGTGTACATAAATAGACATAGCAAACTCCCGAATTTAAACACCGAAGCTCATTTTTAAAGTCCAGTTTACTATCTTCTGTATTTTAAAGGTCCACCCCCATGAGCTGCCCGGTCCTGGCTGCTCTCCCTTTCTGACAATGCCAGTTGAGTTCTCTCCATTCTGCCAGAGGCGGTGCTCTGGCTGCGAGACGTGCTGGGTGAGGGCTGGGGAGTTGGGCGGGCCTGCGGTGAGCCACCCATCCTCTCACAGCCACGTGTCTGGGAAAGGCACTTGTCCTGTCTGTAAAGCAGCTTTCACACAGCACCCACTTCCCGGGCTGGTTCTGAGGACAGTCGGGAGCTCTGGGCCAGGTCCTCGCTCCGCAGGCTCACCGGCCCCCACCCTGCCTCTGCCGGCCCTTTCCCGCCCAGGGAGCCCATTCAGCCCCCGAGGGAGGGCCCGGTGTGCTTCTTGGGCGCTCAGCTGACTGGCAGGGGCCAGCCTTTCTCCCTCTGCCTCTGTGCTGCAGAGACAGAGAAAGTGCGGAGCAGCCCAGGCAGGGGGGCTGCGGAGTGCTGGAGAGGGGGTGGGAGGGGCGCAGAGGTCACCTGCAGGGCAACCGAACTCCTCTGGCCATTGGGGTGCACGCAGTTCGGTTCACTGGACACAGGAGGGCCCGTGCAGTCCGACTGGTCTGGGTGTGTCTGACCAAGTTCTGACACCCTGAATTCTGCGGGCTTTTTAAGAAGAAACCCACCTCGCACCCTGTTCACCTTGTGTCCCCCACCCAGCGGCAGCCCTCCCTGCGCAGGTGGGGTGAGGCGAGGACTCTGCGCCCTGGCCCAGCGGGCGCCCCAGCGCTCACAGCCTCCTGCAGCTCTGCTCTTCCTCCCGCAGATCGCCAGTGCAACCACGGCGCCGGCCATCCCGCCCCACCTGTCTCCCGGGTTACGGGATGTGGCTCTGCGCTGTTTAGAGCTTCAACCTCAAGACAGACCTCCGTCAAGAGAGCTACTGAAGCATCCCGTCTTCCGCACGACCTGGTAGCCGACTGACGAGCCACGACGGAGACAGGATGCTCAACGGGAGAACCTCTGTGGGCAGCCTCGTTGGCAACCTACTGGCCTTGTCGTGGCTGAACGGCTGCGAGCAGCCCATTGGGGAGCCCGTACCTAAGCACGTGATCGACAAATCATGGTCTGCGCCTGCGCTTGGCCTGCAGCGCCCACACCCTGCGCCGTGTGCGGGACCGCGAACTGTGCCTTTCCGGGAGAACCGGCCCTGGGCTGACGGGAGAGCGGAGACGTGCGCGTGCCCCGTCGACGCTGCCGTCCCTGCTACGTGTGGGAGCGCTTTTCCGTGATGCTGGCCGATGAGGGGCTCAGGGTCTGTCCTCCGGTTTCCATTTCTCTCCCATGTCCCGTGGTGTCGCAGCGGGGTTCTGCCGCCCGTTCCTTTCCTGTCCCTGGCGAAACCAATCGGTGTCTGCCTCTTTTAGGTCAGAATATGCTGTGAGTAGCCGTGAAAAAAATACGTTTTTTAAAGTTGTAACTTCTTTATGAGCCACAGTTGGCCTTTATTTTTTTTAAAAGCCTGGGCAGTTGTGGTTCGTTGTGCATTTTACTGTTGGCCCAGTTATTTCATTTTTGGAAATTATGGTTCTGTATTTTCATTTCACCTTCATTTTGTTCAATATTCAGGGAAAGGTGATCTTTTCAAACCAGAAAAAAATAGAACTAGGTGTGAACTAGCATTTATTGAATATCTTGCTATAGCAAGAGTTTTTTAATACGGAATTTTATTTGTTTTTAAAATTGGGGTTTCTACTACCTTCATTTGAGTCAGTCACTGCTCTTCTCATGCAGGTTAAATGTAAGTGAAAAGCAACTATTCTCTCGATGCAGCTCACAGCCTAGACCAAGGTCACCTTGAAGTCTGTTGGCATCCGTGATGCACTGGTCTGGCTTGTAGGCAGCGTCACAGCAGTCAGTCTCCCTGTGTCACAGCCCGTCACCGCGGAGGGGTGCGGGGCTGCTGTTTTCCTTCTGGCCAGGAGGCCGCTGATAGGTCACGACAGAAAAACCTCATTGCTCAACCACCAGTGAGTAATGATGTTTTCACACAAAAGGTTTGCTTTGAACTAGGAAAACGTGTTCATAAAAAAAAGTGAAATTAAATCTCATTTACATGCCGATTCACTGGATTTTGGACAGACACCTGACGGTTCCCATGCAGCTGAATTCAGACGTGTGGAATCCGGAAGGAAAATGGCAGCTCTTGCGTCCTTTCCTGTTGGGTGTTGTGTGTGTGTGTGTGTGTGTGTGTGTGTGTGTGTGTCTCTTTAAATCAAGTACTGGTTAAGTATTTAATACAACTTTTTGAGATGTTAAGTTTTAACTCTTCAGAAGCCAGTTGCATTGTTGCAGGATGAAACAGAATTGGTTGTTCTCAAAGACTCAGGATAAACTAAATAAGCTATATAGAGTACATTTTAATTGCACAGCACAAATTGGAAGTAAAACAAGTTACCAGATGCGTTTACGGGGATGCATTGCATATGATTTGTAAAAGGCAGTTTTTAAATGTGAATGTGTTTCTTAGTGAAATTTTACATTCCTTGGTTTTGGAAGATTGGCAATATTTGAAGAGTTAAAAATTGTGCTGAAATGTGAAGTTTGGTAGCTCTAAACGTGTTGTTGTACTTGACTTTTTATTTTCTCTCCTCTTTTGGGCTGCTTAGAATTTTCACGGCTCTAATACGGTCGTTTCCGAGTCTCTCCTGTGCAGGCTTCACGGCTGCATTCTTGCCATTGGACGTCCTGGAAGGTCTCTGGTCAGGCGGGCCCAGGTGGGATGGAGGCGCAGACCTCGCAGACGGAGCAAGCCAGCTGTCAGTGTTAGCTGCAGCTCCATGCCCTCTGCCACCCGGACCGGGCGCTGGGGTCGCGGTTGGCATGCGGGGCTGCAGTCGGTTCGCAGTTTCCTCAGCTGGCTGGTAATGGTGGCGTTTGTTTGTTTGTTTGTTCGTTTGTTTTATTTTCAATGCAAATGTGATGTAATATCCTTATTTTCTTTGGATCAAAGCTGGACTGAAAATTATATTGTGTAATTATTTTTGCGTTCTTAATGTTATTTGGTACTCGAGTTGTAAATCGCGTCTACTGCTGTGTACCCCGGTCTCTGCTACCTCAGGTGTGCCTATAGAGTTCTCTTCTACCAAAGTTCACTTCCACAGCGAATCCCGTTTGCCGCGTGACTATGATTCCTAAGACTTCCAGGGCTTAAGGGCTGACTTCTCTTAGCACCTTACTGTGTAAGCAAATGTTACAAAAAAAATCTCTGGGTTAAGAAAATTTGGCTTAAGTGTATCCTTTGTTATTTTAAATATATCAAGATATTTTAATTAAAATTTTTACCCCATTGAACGAATTTTATAGTATTTGTACCTATTTTGGTGTTTTGTCTTTATAGTAAATAAAAGTTTTTGAACAAAGGTTGTTACTTTTACGTATTTTGAAATGACGTCGTACTCACAAAAGGCTGTCAGAACACCACCACGAACTCCCTCAACCCTCCGCCCAGGCCCCCCCGCACCCCCCCTGGGCTCACCTGCTGCCTAGGTGGGCCCTTCAGCAAAAGGACCCAAACCAAGGTCCTGTGCTGCTTGTCACGTCCTGTCTGCCAGCCCCGTCAGTCCCAAGCCGTCTCTCAGTCCTTCTGACAGTCCGTGTCATCTGTTTGTACATAAATAGGCCCTGAGCCCCAGGCATCCAAAGCCAAGTTCAACGGGTTCTGCTCACGCAACTCCTTTGCTGCAATAGGGTGCTTTTCAAAAGCATGACATCTGTTGTCCTCTTGTGTCATACTTGTGGGAAGGAGGGTGAAGGTCTGTTCACTGCTCTCTGTCAGGCACCCTGGGGGCGCAGTGGCTGCAGCCCCCCCCCCGACACCTGCCACCCTAGAACCCCCTCCCCACCCCCAGCCCGCCTGCCCGCAGTGCCCGCTGGATCCATCTCGGGTGGGCCCTGTGACGGGATCGCTGTTTTCCACGTTCACCCCCCGCGTTCTGCTCCACAGTTGTTCCTCACATGGTCAGACTCCATCAGAAACGTGATGTCCAACCCTGCAAGACAGGAAATGCCCCTCAGTAGCTGGGGGTTGAAAGCCATTTTGTGTAAAGTTTCCACGTAAATGTACACTTCCGTCGTTTTAGGAAACCATTAAGTTTGAGAAAAGCTTTTTGCTTCAGAGAATTGAGAAAAACTAATCCTATTGTTTCTTGATTCTGCTTAAATGATATTAATAATTTTATAAGATGCACAAGCCTGCAGGTTTCTTACATAGAATCTAGAAAAGTTGGGGGGTATCGTGCTCACACGAAGGTGCTGACATGTGCATTTGTGAGTGGACGTTGTGATTGAACACATGGAACCGCCATCATCAGGGAGAACTGTGACCGACAGGCACTTCCGAACATCACCACCTTCCTGCGTCCTGACCATTTGCGGGACTGGTTGAGTTGTCATGTGTGATGACACAAGGGAGGTGATGGCGGACTGGTGACCCAGAGCCCAAGGTGTGACCTGGGTCCGACCTGGCTGTGCAGCTGCCAGCTGCGTACCGTGACTCGGGACCCCACCTCCGCACCCACCAAGTGAAAGCAGCAGCGCTGTGGGAAGTAAGAGAACCTGTGTCCGTGGTCCTCTGGGTACAGTCTGTGTTTGTGGGATGAACAAGGGACACAGAGGCCGTGGACCCCAATGCCTCTGCAGCCTCAGCAGAGCTGGGGCCGACCTGAGACTGTGGGCCGGATTTGAGTGTGAGGGGGGCCAAGTTGCCATATGGGGAGAAAAGGGGGAAAAGCCCCGTGTTGCCAAAGCCTCTAAATTTTCAAAACAAGCTGGAAATCTAGATTTTATGTGCTTTTTCCTGATGTTTAAACATATTCAAACTTTTTATTAGGAACTATAGCGCTAAGCAAAACCCAAACACTGCACTTGGCTGCGTTCGGACCTCTGGCCTTGGACCACGCTTGTCAAACAAAGGTAAAAGGCAGTCGCAGGAAGGGAGTGTCAGCCTGGGGAAGCTGGTCCCGGGAACTGGAGACAGAGGGACGGTGCAGCCGCGGATGGCAGATGCCAGAGAGCGAGACTCTGAAGACAGAACGCTGCCCACGCCCAGGGGACCAGCTCACCACAGATGCCGATGACCCCTTGGCACCACAGTGGGCCAGCTGACGCTGCGAGACCCTCAGCCTGCTTGACCTCTGTCCTCACCCATTGCCAGGCTCCCAGCCAGGCTGCCCACCGGCCCCAGGGCCCGTGCCCCCCACGGCCTCGGGCTGTGGCCCTGTTGGACCTGGAGCAAGAAAACCAGGCCAGGCAGGTGGTGAAGGCAAAGCCCTGGTGACCCAAGGTCAGTCCACACAGGCTCGAAATTCCCACTTGCGTCTGTTTCTGAGATGACAAGTATTATTTTCCCTCAAAGTCAACTTGCTTAATGAGATTTCTCAACACCTGCGTAGACCCACCAAGAGGGTGCGGGGTGTAACCAGGGTTATGCAGGACAGAGGAGAAACACTGAGGCTGGGGACAGAGCGGAAACCCCCGGCGGCATCATGAAGCATGAGTTGAACGGGTGGTCCCGGAGGCCGCCTGGGCCGCACCATGTGCAGGGGAGGGATTGGCCCTGGGAAGGTGTCTCTGAACACAGGGCTGCCTGTGTCCTTTAGAATTGGTGTGTCAGGTTCCCTCAGACAGATTCCCAGCAGAGGAATCACTGGTCAAAAGGCAGATCCATTTTAATTTTCTGAGGACCCTCCATACTGCTTTCCGCGGTGGCTGCACCAAGTCTGCATTCCCACCACCAGTGCACGAGGGTCCCCTTTCTCCACATCCTCCCCAATTGTTTGTTGATTTATTGATGGTGGCCATTCTGGCAGGTGTGAGGTGGTATCTCATTGTGGTTTTAATTGCATTTCTGTGATGATTAGTGACGTTGAGCATCTTTTCATATGTCCATTTGCTGTCTGTATGTCCTCTTTGGAGAAGTGTCTATTCAGATCCTTTGTCCATTATTCAATTTTTTTTTTTTTTTTGGTGTTGAGTGGTATATTTTATAAATTTTGGATATTAATCCCTTATCAGATGTATCATTGGCAAATATGTTTTCTCATACACTGGGTTGACTTTTTATTTTGTTGATGGTTTCCTTTGCTGTTCAAAAGACTTGTTCGTTTGATATGGTCCCAGTTGTTTATTTTTTCTTCTATTTCCCTTTGCCAAGGAGACACACCAGGAAAAATATGGACATGAGAAACATCTGAGCTTTTACTGCCTATGTTTTCTTCCAAGATTTTTACACTTGTGAGTCTAACAGTTAAGTCTTTAATCTGTTTTGAGTTTATTCTTGTGTATGGTATAAGAATGTGTCTAGTTTTCACTTTTTTGCATGTTTCTGTCCAGTTCTCCCAACACCATCTATTGATGAGACTCCTTTACCCTGTTGTATGTTCACGCCTCCTCTGTAAAATAGTAATTGACCACAAGGTTGTGGGCTTGTTTCTGGGCTCTCTATTCTGTCCCATTGATATAAATGTCTGTTTTTATGCCAATATCGTACTGGGTTTTTTTTTTCCTACTATGGCCTTGTAGTTTTCTGATATCAGGTAGCGTGATTCCTCCAACTTTGTTCTTTCTCAAGATTGCTGTAGATATGCATGGTCTTTTGTGGTTCCATATAAATTTTTGGAATATTCTAGTTCTGTGACATACACCATTGGTATCCTGGCAGGAATTGTGTTGGTCTATGGATTGCTTAGTGCAGTCTGGACACTTTAATGATGTTAATTCTCCCATGAATGTGGAACATGCTTCCACTTATCTGTATTTTTAGTTTCTTTCTTTAGTGTCTTATAATTTTCCGAGTACAGGTCTTTTTTACCTTAATTAAATTTATTCCTATTTTAATTTTTAAAAGTTTTGTTTATTTTTGGAGAGAGGGGAAGGGTGGGAGAAAGAGAGGGAAAGAAACATCAGTGTGAGAGAGAAATGTTAATTGGTTGCCTCATGTATGTGCCCTGACCAGGGATGGAACCTAGACCCCAGACTCATGCACGGACAGGGACTCAAACCAACGGCCCTTCACTTTGGGAGGCAGTACCCCCAGCCAACTAAGCCACAACGGTCAGGGCAGTATGTTATTTATTTATTTTTATGTGACTGTAAATGGGATCATTTTCTTAGTTTTGCTTTCTGTTAGTGCATTATTAGTACATAAAAATGTAACTGATTTCTGGATTTTTGTTTTGTGTCTTGCTACTTTACTAAATTCATGTATCAGTTCTAGTAAGGGTTTTTTGTGTGTGAAATCTTTAGGGTTCTCATCTGCAAATAATGAGTTTTACTTCCTCCTTTCCAATTTGGATGTCTTTTATTTCTTCTTGTCTGATTGCTGTGGCTAGGACTCCAGCACCACGTTGAATGAGAGGTGAAAGTGACATCCTGTCTTGTTCCTGATCTTGAGGGGAACACTTGTAGTTCTTGCCCATTGAGTATGATGCTGGCAGTGGGTCTGTCATATATGGCCTTTATTATGTTTAGGTATGTTCCCTCTATTCCCACTTCGCTGAGAGTTTTTATCTTAAGTGGGTGCTGGATCTTATCAAATGCTTTTTCTACATCTACTGATATGCTCACGCGGATTTCATCCTTCATTTTGTTTATGTGGTATATTACCTTTATTGATATGTAGATGGTGTACCAAGCTTGCATCCTCAGAATAATGCCCACTTGATCATGGTGTATGATCTTTTTAATTTTTTTAAGGATTGTATTTATTTACTTTTGGAGAAAGGGGAAGGGAGGGGGAGAGAGAGAGAAACACAATGGGTACACCCCCAACTGGGGACCTGGCCCACAACCCAGGCATGTGCCCTGACTGGGAATCGAGCCTGTAGCTTCTTGGGTTACAGGCCAGCGCTCAAGCCACTGAGCCACACCAGCCAGGGCTGTGTATGATCTTTTTAATGTACTGCTGGATTTGGTTTCCTAGTATTTCATTGAGGATTTTAGCATCTTTGTTCATCAGGGATATTGGCCTATAATTTTCTTTCTTTGTACTGTCCTTTTCTGGTTTTGAATTAGGAGAATGCTGGCCTCATAAGAACTTGGGAGCCTTCCCTCCTCTTGAATTTTTTGGAATAGTTTGAGCAGCACAGGTGTTAGTTCTTCGAATGTTTGATAAAATTTACCTGTGAAGCTATCCAGTCCAGGACTTTTGTTTGT
The DNA here is from genome assembly GCA_004024845.1 of Tonatia bakeri. Classification (NCBI taxonomy): domain Eukaryota; kingdom Metazoa; phylum Chordata; class Mammalia; order Chiroptera; family Phyllostomidae; genus Tonatia; species Tonatia bakeri. The sequence continues at coordinate 159,171 of PVIA01001481.1, forward strand.
TGGAAGTTTTTTGATTACTGCTTCAATTTCATTATTTGTAATCGGTCTATTCAGATTTCCTTACTTGTCCTGATTCAGTTTGGGAAGATTGTACATTTCTAGGAATGTATCCATTTCATCTAGGTTGTCCAATCTGTTGGTAGGCATAGACCTCTGAGGTTGGTCTTAGCGATCTTAGCAATACCTTTTTGGATATGTCTCCTCAGGAAAAGGCAATAAAAGGAAAAAATAACCAAATGGGACTACATCAAACTAAAAAGCTCCTGCATAGCAAAAAACAAAACACAACCCACCAATAAAATAAAAAAGACAACCAACTGAATGGGTAAAAACATAACTGATAAAAGGTTAATATCTAAAATGCATAAGAAATGCTAAAAAAAAACCCAAACCCCAAACAATGCTATTCAAAAATGGGCAGAAGACTTGAATGGGCATTTCTATAACAATAAACAGATGGCCAACCAACACATGAAATGATGCTCAACGTCGCTCACTAATCACTAGGAAAATGCAAACTAAAACCCCAGGGAGACACCACCTCACACCTGTCAGAACAGCCATCATCACGAAGTCAGCACAGCACAGTGCTGGCGAGGATACAGAGGAAGGGGGCCCCGAGCCCTGGGGGTGGGAGTGCGGGCTGGGCAGCCACCGTGGGAACCAGTCCGGAGGGTCCCCGGGGTCAGAAACAGGACTGCCGTACAACCCCGAAAGTCCACTCCTGGGCACTTGTCCGAAGAAACGAGAGGAAAACACACACACATGGAAATGGTAACAATTGGTGAACCTACATAAAAGAGAACGATTGTTCGCTGCATTTTTCTGTTGGTTAGAAATTTTCTAAGTAAAAAGTTGGGAAAATATTTCTAAGTTTGTATCTGTTTTGGTTTGGCTTAATTTCTCTGCATCTTGACTTGATTTCCTTTTCTGTTTTGCTCTCCTTGCCTGTGAACAACTGGACTCCCCGCGACTCAGCCTACTCTGACCACGCCCGGCAGGGGTGCAGGCCGTTACAACGTCCAGCAGAGGGCAGCAGAGGGAGACTGTTCTCTCGTTAAGGGTGGGTCTCCACAGCCTGTTACCTCGGCGGCCTCGCACGGGAAAAGCAGACTTGACCCCCTTCTCAGAATCACAGTGGTCATCTCTGCCCCTCTCAGGAAAGTGAAAAGTCTCAGAGCAGTCAGGGACTTCTGTTTTCCCAAGCTAAAACCTAGACGTGGCATGTGCATTCTCACAGGACATTTCTGTTCTCCCACCTTCAACAGTCACAGCCAAGGAGAGGCTGCATCAGCACAGGTGACACCTTCTCCCGTCTCCTGCTCTCAAGACCACCGCCCACCTGCCCACCCACCCTCCACCCTCCATCCATCCTGCCAACCCGTTCCTCTGAGCTTGCCAAACGATTCCTACACGCTCACACTCTGCTTAAGAACATTCAATGACTACCTATCACAAGCTTCCCTCAAATTTCATGATTTCCCAGTGATCCGGCCTTACTCTGCCTAAGAACTCTATTCCCCGTGGTCTCTCATGCAGGGTCCGCTCTGATCGGACCGCCCGTCCTCCAGCCCGCTGCGGTCAGCCGCACCCCCCACCTCTGCGGGGCCAGTGGCTCTCAGACGTCTGGGCCCTGGTTTGGTCTGAGAAGCAGCTGAGAGCCAATGGCAGAGGAACCCTGGTCGAGGCCCACAGCCGCCACAGCCGCCCGTGTACCACGCAGCTCAACAGCCTGGTTCCCATCACAATACCACTGGACTTGGTGGTCACCGCAAACGTCTCCCACAATACAGACGTCACATGGCTGGAGGATGCGGCCTTGGCCACTTCAGAGGGAGGCCAGCAGAAACCACCGTTCCTTCCTTCTGTGCAACACATGTCCTGCAGCACAGAAACACCTGAAATACTTGCTGTTTACCGTCCTTGGCATCAACATACTGTGACCCACGGAGCCGGCACTCACTACAACAGCCGGTCAGACGCTTTGCCACACATTGTCCTTCTCAAAGCAGCGCCTCATGACACGGGTGCCTCTGCAGGTGTGCCGCTGCACCCGACACCTGTGACGGTCTCTGAGCACCCAGTGGCCTTGTGTTTCTGTGGGTCATGGCCCCGACATCTACTGTGTCATCATCAAACAGATCGGTTTTACATGTGTGCTTATTAATGTATTAAAATAACAATTTAAGTATCTTGTACATGTTGGCAGGGATATCTTATAAAAAGTAGCTAAATCTCCCCAACAGTGAGAAAAATGGCATTTTTTATATTTTTGCAAATCTGTTTTATTTCCGGCTTACTGCAACACAGCTGGACTTTCCTCTATGCTTCCATATTCAGTCTGTTCCATCACGGGCCATGGCACCCCGAGAAAACACCACTGCACCGAGAGAGAACGGGAGCAGATGCAAAGGGCGCCTGGGCTCCGGTGTGCAAACAGCTCCGACCTCCAGGGTCCCGGCTCCAGGCGGAACCGCTGGCTCCACACTCTACCCCTTCCTTCCACCTCTCCCCCACCTAGTCCTCCAACTCACTCCTTAGCTCTGGCAACTCACTCTGAAATTCTGGGGTAACTGGTACTGAATGTTTCTCAATCATGTTTTCTCGACTAAATCTTCTGAAACTGTACACAGTACCAGTAAATGAAGATTTGTCAGTTATCTTGCCCACATTAATGTACTGTTCAAATGCCCCTCCTTCCTACCCAACCCTCCCCTACACACGTGCACACGCACACGTGAATCCTCTCTGGGAACACGAAAGAGGGGCTGCAAATCTATCGCTGACCCATGCAAAGTGAGCCTGTCCCCCCACTTACAGTCGGAAAAACCTCTCTTGGGCAGAGAGCCAAAGCTCCACGTCACCTGACTGTCCCCATAAAGGAGCATCGGAGGCACACGTGATGCCGGGGTTCCCCCACCTGTCCACACAGCGGCCAGTCCCTGCACCTCCACCCTCTCCTCCCGCAGGCGGATGGGAAGAGGACCCCTTCTTCCAGCCCAGCGGGACACTGGGCCTCACTCCTCAGCAATGCCCCCACTTTCCCTACAAGGTGGCTGACCCACTCTGGGCTGTTTCAGTTACTGAAAAAAAAAAAAAAAAAAAAGTTTATTGATTTGAGAGAAACATTGATTGGCTGCCCCCTCCCCACACACACACTCACACCCGACCAGGGATTGAACCCACAACTTTTTGGTGTTAGGGACCACGCTCCAAGCTGCCGAGCCGCCGGCCAGGGTGTGCTCCGGCCTGTTGCACAGCCTGCCTCCTCCAGCCCCACCATTCTCCCGAAACTCTATTCAGATGAAGGTCTCCTTGGAGGTCACTGAGAGACCGTCGCGACGAGTTCGGTTTCTCGTCTCCTGACACAAAATCATTCGGACCCGGGATGACGACAAAAGTAGAGGCGGATGGATATACCGGAACTCTGCGCAGGGCGGAACGCTGAGAGGGTCCCTGGGACTGCGCCCTGGGGGTGGGGCTGAGGGGCTTTATATCTCCCGAACCTGGGAGCTGCCGGGGCTAGCCAGTCGGGAAGTCGATTAGCAGGCTTCTCCTTTGTTGGTGCACTGATGTTCCAGGAAGTCGATTAGCAGGCTTCTCCTTTGTTGGTGCACTGATGTTCCAGGACGGATAGGTGAGCAAAGCAGTCTGGGGACGTGCAGAGCTTACTATGGGATGATGGAAGGGACTTTCCCAACCAGGTATTGGGTTTGTCTGTTGGCGGCCTGACTTTAGAGCTGAAGATCAAACTGAAAAGAAGTCGGGGTAGCTCCTGGCCATTGTTTTATAGCTGCCTATGGATGCTGCCATAGTTCTGACAGGCCTGACACGCCAAATTCAATGGAGCAATTTTATCCTACATGTTTCAAGCCTAGAAGCTGAGGAATTTAGCCCCCGTTTTTCTGGGGCTGGATCCTCTCTCCACCTGCCAGGCCAGAGCTGGATGCATCCCGCCCGCCACGGGCCACCTCCCACCTGCCCGCTGGCGCAGCGCCCGGTGCCCCGCCCGGTGCCCTGGGGCTTCATTCTGGAAATCACCCACAGGTCTCCACCAATCTCTCTAGTTAATAATGCTGGACTGAATATTTTACAGTTGCTAAAAGAGAATAAATCTTTCAACATCCTCACCTCAAGGAAAGGAAACATGTAGCTACGTGTGATGACAGATGGTAACTAGACTTAAATTTACTGAAGAAGATACAAGAAACATTGTACACAGGACAATGACACCTCATTCCCCTTCAAAGTTGGCACCCTAGGACCTCATACACTTCTCCCAATCGCCATCAGCTGCCCCCATTGTGTTTTCCTGAATCTCATTGATGGTCTGAAGTCTCTCCCTTTTCAAAGGTCATTTAACTTTTGGGAAAAGCCAGAAGTCTCAGGGCACCAAATCTGGGCTGTAGGGGCCTGAGTCACCTGGGTGATTTGATGTTTCCCCAAGAACCTCTGCTCCAGATGTGATGCATGAGCAGGCGTGTTGTCGTGATGAAGCTGCCAATTGGCAGTTGCTCACAGCTGCGGCTGTTTTCATCGCATTGCATCTCTCCACCGAGAAAGAACATTGAGGTAGTGCTCCTTAATAACTGTTTGGCCTGGAGGGGCAGAGTCGTGATGGGCAACACCTTCCCAATCAAAAAACAGTTAACATGCTCTTGATCTTTCGACCTTGCCGCGCCTTCTTCAGGCGTGGAGAACCAGGTGACTTCCATTGGGCTGACTGGGTCTTTGCTTCCGGGTCACAGGTATAGACTGAGGATTCATCTCCAGTTATGACCTTCTTGAGAAAATCAGGCTCATTGCTAGTGGTTTGAATCAAGTCATCAGCAACTGCAGCACGATGTTCTTTCTGCTCTGGTAGCAGCAGCTGTGGAACGAATTTCGCTGTGACACGTTTCAGGCCAAGATCCTGTGTCAAAATCTGGGACACAGTAGTTTTTGGAATCCCCAGATCAGCTTCCAGTTCTCGCACTGTCAGTCGCCGACCTTTGCTGATGGCAGCCCGCACGCGCTCAACATTCTCAGGGGTTCTGCTTGTTGCAGGCCTTCCAGAACGTGGGTCACTCTCCACAGATTCTCGACCGTCTTTGAAGCGTTTGTGCCACACTTTTATTTGCGCTGCACTCATCGCATCGTCCCCAAAAACCTTCTGAATGATCCGAACAGTTTCTGCAGATGAATGTTCAAGCTTAACGCAAAATTTGATGCAGACTCGTTGCTCTACTCGCTCTGTCATTTTGAATGCGATGTTTTGTATCTGAAACGAATATCATGTTACATATCAATTACAGCTCAGAAAATAAAGAAATACGGTCTAGGCATAAAGTCCTTTGCCCTGGATTACACTGCATGATACATATTAAAAATAAAACAGCACTGGCTGTGTATACAAACATTGCTTTTTTATTTTTAGGGTAAGTATATAACTATGGTAAGGCTTCAACTCATGCCTTCCGGTTCCTCTTGGGTGCAGAGACCATAAAGTCCCTTCTTTCGCGGGCACTGAAGACCCCACCAGGGAAACCAGGTAACCTGCAGCCGGGCCCCACAGCAACTGCTGCCGGCCCCGGGGCGCCAGCACGCTCCGTGGCGTCACAATGAAGTGGACTTTGGCGGCGTGTTTTCCTTCCTTCCAGTTTGGAACAGAATACACGCGCCACGGCCACCTGCCCTGCCTGCATGGCACCGGGTGTGGTTGGCCCCCTTGGACTTGGCTGCGGGGGCCCGACTCCACGCGGAGGCCAGGCGGGCCCGCGGTTCCCACGGAGTTGAGAGCTGGGCGGGTGGGGGGATAGGGAGGCCAAACGAGCAGGAACCTGGCTCGGGCTCCTTCCGCTCCGCATCCCTGGTGAGCTGGTTGCGGCCACAGCGCCGGCCACCGGGACCCCGCGCAAGTGGAGCGCAGAGCCGAGGGCGGAGCGGGACACGCCACCGCCCCTCCCCGCCGGGGCGGGTCATCTTCCCGGCGCGGCTGGGCCGCCATGCCGGGCCCTCTGCTGCAGAGCCTGGGGAAGTGGTGGCGCCGTTACAAATACCGCTTCGTACCTTGGATCGCGCTGAACTTAAGCCGCAACCCCAGGTGAGGGGACGAGGCGGCTGCTTCGGGCTTCTTCCTTCGGCCGGGAAATGCCACCGCAGCCGCGGGAAGGACACAGGCGGGCCCGCGGTAGGGTAGGAGCCTGGTGCGGGCGGAGCTTCCGGCGGCCGAGGGGCCTGACGCCGGGAGGTCGTGGTAGGTGGAGCCCCGGACAGGCGGGACCTGAGGTGGGCGGGACCAAAGCGTCCCCAGCCTTAAGTGGGCGGGGCTTCCCGCATCCGAAGGGTCTGGCGCGGCAAGCTTGTGGGTTGGGCTGGAGGTGGGCGGGGCCGCGGCTGAGGCTGCGGACGTAGGAGGAGGGTCGGGGGCCCGACCGGAGCGTGGAGCTTTAGGTGGGCGGGGCCTGGGGCCTTTTTCCCGTCGTACCCCGCACTGACAGGCCGGAGTCGTCAGGGTCGCCATCGGGGAGCGCACGTGTGGTCCCTTTGGCTCTCCGCGCTGGCAGGCTGCCTGTCCGAGTGAAATAGAGCAACGTTTGAGCAAGAAGAGAGCGCGGACAACGAGAGGGCGCGCAGCTATCTCTCCCCCGGCGCAGAGTTAGGTAGGAGCTTGGAATTCCTTGGAAAAGCCGAAGCGGATTTAGTCTTTACGGCGAAAGCAACCCAGCTCGGTGGGGCGGGTAACCGCTCGGAGTAAGAGGAAAAGGACCGTGAAGCGGAGGGAGTGCGGGATTTAGAGTACGGAGTCAGCGCCTGAAGAGCTGGTGGCTTGGGCCCTGGCGACGCCAGCTCCAGCAAGGGACGAGCTGGTGGTGTGCAACGCCCTCTGATGTCCACGAAAGCAGTCGATAAACAGTGTTCAGACGCGCCGTTAACTTTCTTTTATGGAGATGAAATTGATGCAGTCATTAAGGAAGTATTCCTGGAGGAGAATGTGACAACTTGTATAACGTTCCCTTAAACTTGTGTTTGAACCTACATGCCTAGAAAGAGCCCATCGCATGTGCGGGTTCTCACGGCAACACTCACAGGTGGCCGTGGGCGCTGCCTCTGCCCCTCTCCCTCACCACCAGCCACCCCCCCTCCCTTACTAACGTTAGGACCTGGGGCAAGTGTCTAACATCTTCCAGCTTCCGTTTCTCTCTCTGGAAAAAGGAGATACAAGCAATGTAAGGCCCCAACCACGTTTGGCACACTCCGGGCCTTTCCATAAATTTTGGCCATTGTAAACTTGGGTAGGTATTGTTGGAAGTTGGGTAACGCTGTCCCCAAACTACTCTTCTCTGGAAGTTTTCCGCCCTTCAAACACGTGAGAATAATCTTCCTGGAGGCCAGTAACTCAGAAGGCATCAAAACAGGCTGGCTTTTTATCACTGAAGGGTAGTGAATAGAAATCTTTCCCATTTTCAGGACCCTCCGATATGTTCCAGAGGAACTTAAAGACAAAGTTATCTCAGATGAACACGTCCTAGAAACATTACTGAGACTCTTCCAGGCCCTGTTCATCAACGATTTCTATAAACAATCAGTTGTCTTGACTGTGCTGCCACAGCCTGTTCAATCAAAATATCAAGACCTGCTATCAGTCCAGCATCCAAGGGTGAGCCTGCCTGAATACAGACATCAGGAGAGACATATCATTAAACCAGAAGAAATTCTGTATAAGACATTGGGTTTCAGTGTTGCCTGCGCAACTAGCTCACTGGTCTCTGCTGGAAGAGGAGTCTTCGTTTCTAGAGGATCGGCACCAAAAGGCACAGTTGTATCCATGTACCCTGGTAATGACCCAATTAGTGCTTTGCCAAGAGTTTGTTATATAAATATAAGTTCAAAACAACAAAAACAAAACACCTGGCCTTGTGATCCGCAGAGTAAGGAGTTGAACTGGAAACTCAGATGTCCACAGATTTTTAAGTCCTGATTTGGACATTAACTGTTTGTAGATTATCTTATGTGTTAGAAAGTATTCATAAGTATTTGTTGGGATAAGTGCATGTTTTTCTTTTAAGGAAATGTTCTAGTGAATGTTTAAATTTAGGAAAACAAGGTATGGGCCTCTTTGATCAGACTTAATACTCAGAAAGCACTAGAGAATAAATCAGTTTGGCTTAGATAATTGATAACTAAAGCTAAAAATGATATGGGTTAAAACAGGAGAGATAGAATTTAATTCCATAAGTCACCGAATAAAGACAGTCCTGCCATTGCTACACTTGGAAAGTAAAGCAGCTTCTTTGCAGAAAATCATTAACTAGAATGCTCAAATATGTCATTTGTTAAATTAACATATCATTTGGTATAATGGAAAATGTATGTGTATGTTTAAGTCAAATAGAACTATGTTTCCAAAAAGTCCTTCCAAGATTTTCTAATTCTTGTCCCTAAGCAAGGGCGTCCCAGCTTCTTTCTGTATAGTTAACTCTGTAAAGACTAAACAGAACAAGCCAGCAACAAATTCACGTTGAAATGCACAGGACAGATAACATGCCTGGAACCTAAGAAGCACACAGCATGTGTAGCCTTCCCCTCCCACTGCAGCCCATGAGAGTGGCCACGGCCAAGGGCAGACTCCTGTCTTCCCACACTCGCCTGCAGTGTTCAACTGGCCACTCACACAAACATTTCCCGAGTGACACTCTGATGGATGTCAAGTCATACTTCATTCAAACACACTGACACACACACCACAGCTCTGTAGAACTGAGCCTGAAATGTGTTCACATTTCTGCCAACCAAGTCGATTTCTTTGTCCGTGCAGGTGTGTGGGCCCTGGGCTCCGTCTGCTCTTGGGCACATTAAGGGGAGAAAAGAGTCAAAGACAATGTGATGGTCTAGATTGGATGTAAGAGATAAAAAAAAGCCGAGAAGTTAAAACAAATTCATGCATGTTACATTTATGTTCCAGAGAAAGGTCCTTACAATGTTTGTGATTTTTACATGCTGCTGTTATATCTTTATCTTGTTGTATAATAGGTACAGTATATCAGAAATACGAGCCAATCTTTTTCCAGTCTATTGGAAATCCGTTCATTTTTAGATGCTTGGATGGCATACTCATTGATGGGAATAACAGAGGAATATCAAAAGTTGTATACAGGTGAGTCGGTGCCCATGCTCAGGTTTAATTACAGGAGACACAACCATGGCATGGTGACTGTGACTGCTGGCCTTAGCTGCCCCGTTGATGAGACTGAAGTTTCTTCAGGAGAAATGGCCCACTTCCAGGTGTAGGCCTGATTTTGTATTGCTGAACTTTAAGGCCCAGAGGAAGACTCCCCTAGCGAATGCTTCCGCCTGTTTCAGATCTTGCACAGGAAGAGACCGCCTCGGCCCGTTACAGACGAGTGACAGCACCTGGCTGACGGCAGACGCGCAGAACCCGCTGGCTGTGGGGCAGTACGTCAACAACTGTTCCAATGGTGAGTCGCTCCGTGGGGCCGGGAGACCAACGGCCGTGTGATGGGGCGCCACCCGACCCTTAACTCCCATGGTTTGTTTCTTGTTCTACTCACTTTCTCATCTGTGTCTCCTGTTAAAAATCATAGTTCTTTGATCCTAACTTTGTTTTTTTACAGCTGTATTGATATACTTCACATACCAGACAACTCACCCATGTAAAGTGTGTAATTCACGAGTTGTTCAACCATCATCACAATCCACTTTATGTTATAGAAGTTGATTCCCATTTCTTCCTGAACCTCCCAGTCTTAGGCAACCACTAATCTGCTTTCTGCCTCTGTACATCTGTCCGTTCTGGCGCCTTGTGTCCGGAGTATCTCAGTGATTTGGAACTGTAACCCTTTGAGGCAAATAGCAAAGACAGAAATGGGGGAAACTGATAGCATTCATTGGGGTTACTCAATTCACTGGTCTGGTTTTGTAGTAAATATGTGCAGTTGATAACTGCCCTTGTAATCATTACTGTCACCATTTTTTCATGGTTAATTCGGAGATGATGTGGTCTGTACCTCAATATGGCCTCATAGCTGAACCACGGGACCACCGCTGCCCCTTCCTGCCGCTCAATCTGAGAGTTGCTTACCTTCCTGGGGCTGCTGTCCCCTGGAGTGTGAGCTCGACCATCTGGCTGTGTATGGCTTGGGCTTGGGCGTTTGGAAGGCAGGAACTCGTGTGCCTGACTTTTCTACTTACCCTCTAACCTTTTGAGCCTGTTTCCTGATCTTCAAAAAGTGAATTTAAAAGCACAGATAGCCCTGTATGGTGTGGCTTAGTGGACTGAGTGCTGGCCTACAAACCAAAAGGGTCGCTGGTTCATTTCCAGTTGGAGCACATGCCTGGGTTGTGGCCAGGCCCCCAGTTGGGGGCCCCTGAGAGGCAACCACACGTTGATGTGTCTCTCCCTTTCTCCCTCCCTTCCCCTCTCTCTAAAAATAAGTAAATCTTTCTTTAAAAAGTATACACACACACACACACACACGTAATGTTTTGTATGTGCAAAGCCTCCTCTGAGCACCCTCTGATCGTGGGGAAACCCGTCTGTCCAGTGTCACGACTCGGCACTGTTTTCCGTGTGCTTGCACAGTGCGTGCTCGGCTTCTGAATGCGTTGCCCTTGTCCCCAGAAAGACCTGCCAACGTCTGTTACCAGGAGCTGGACGTGCCCACAGCGTTCCCTGTGGAGCTGAAGCAGTACCTCCCAAACGTGGCCTACAGCTGCGACCAGCAAAGGTGTGTCTTCTCAGAGAGCCTGGCCCAGCTCGTCCTAGGGCGCGCTTAAAACACTTCTCTATTTGAAAGAAGCTATGTAGAATTCGGGGTGAGGTGTTTTAGGGGAAAATTGCAACTTAGATTTTTATGTTCGTCTTTCCTACCTATGAGTTCTTCAGAAACCCCTCTGCCCCAGTCACTGCACGGATCACGCACCCCACCCGACACGAGTGCGCCTGATCCACACGCAGCCACTGCCGCCCGTTCCACTGTGCGGTCTGAAACTCGTGAGAAACGAGAGTATGCCAGACACACTTAAATCAAGGGGTAAAACACAGTTTAAAAAACTGTGAAAAAAGAAATATTCGAGATTAACATTTTTATTGTAACATTGATTCTCGGTGTAGTGTGCTGAGAGTACTCAGTTAACAACTTTGACCGAGTAGTCCCGTGGAGTCCGCATCTGCAGTGCTGCAGGGAGGCTTCCTCTCCACACCGCCTCACCGAGCTGCCACTTGCCCGCAAATGCCGTTGCAAAGGGCGTCCTAGTCAGCTGTCCTTTAAAAACCAAGCTGTTTAAGACACAGACCGCTCCTTGCACGCGAGACTGGGTGACTGTTCTCTGTGTGTGTGTACGTGACAGCCAGGCTTTCAGCCGTGGACTTGGGTGCAATGGCAGTGCTGTCCCACAGGCCCGGGAGACACTGAGGGAGTGGGGACATCGAGGACAACACATCTTGTCGTGTCCATAGAAAGTCCTTTTAATCCAGTTGATTCTAAGCAATGTTTCCAGCCCTGCGGAATTCGAAGACGTGTAGTTTTGAGTATTAGACTATAGTGGGTGTCGCTTCAAAATGGTTTCTGCGACGCCAGTCTCAGGGCCTGAGCACAGAACATGGTCGTCTGTGTGCACTTGCCCTCTGCGGTCTTTCTACATGATGCAGTTTAGACGCGGTCCACTTCTAAGTGCTCCCTCGGGGCCAAGACCACTTCCTCGTGGACGTCACGTGCAGGAACGCAGGGGGACAGTCAGGGATGTGACTAGCGTGACGACAAAGCCCACAGCGGCTGAGTGAACACACGTGCTGGTGCATGCTCACCCCGGTGACGTCCGGGTGCTCTCGTCCGCAGCCCCCTGCGGTGTGTGGTCCTCGTCACGCTGAGGGACATCAGACAGGGAGAGGAGCTTCTTTCCAACTACTACACGGTCGTCGGCTGACTCCCCGGCGGGACTTGGAGTCTCCTGCGCAGCCTGAGTCAGGGTCGGCGTTTTTATCGGTTCTCTCTGAGCCCCACCTGCAGAGCGCAGTGTTGAGAGCTAGTCGGAGTGGGAACTTTTTATTTCTACTGATATTTTATTTATGTTTCAAGTCCACGGTAAAAGTTGTTTGCTGCATTACAATTTCAAATTTCCAATGCAATTCTAGTTGTATTTCATTCTCACCTAAATACTCAGCAGCTTACTAAATTAAAGCCTACTGCCTGAACTTACAGTTTCAATGTTTCTTTCATTTACTTAATACCTGTGGTGCTTCATAAAATTTCAGCCACGTCTCCAGCAATTCTTTTACTGCTGATGTGTATGAACTCCTATAAAAACTTTATTTTTACAGAATAAAGCCAAACATGTCTGTGTTGCCGTGAATTAGCTGGAGTTTGCCTGTGTAGGTGTGTGTCTGAAATTTAAAGACTGCTTTAGCTGGCTGAGGGAGAAACTGGGGGAGGGGCCATTACACTATTTTCTCGGCGTTATTCGGACATTTATCACACACACCCAGTTTACAACTGCACATGGCAGGTCACTCGGCAGGGAAGTCTTGCACAGCCAGTGGTGGCGGGAACACCCAGCCCCCTTTCCTGTGTCGCCCTGTGGGAGGCTCCATTGGGGACATCTGCGCCCTCTCTGCACCCACAGAGGAGGGCTGACTTTCGGTGGTTGTCTCTGGGGAACTGGCCCCCCGGGCCCCCCAGGTCCTCCTCTGTGGACTCAGCAAGTCCTGGGGCAGCCTGTGGCCAGGCCTGCCGGTGACAGAGGATGAATGAGCCCCCTTGGCCCTGAGGCCACCTTTTCCAGAGGGTTCTATCAGTAATGACTGTTTTGCTCTCCATCAGCCAGACTCCCCGCATCCAACTCTGTTCCCAACTCAGACAAGGCTGAGCATGCTGCTCCACCCTGGGCCCTCACACCCAGCGTGGAGCCCGTGTGGCCAGACGCTCACCCCTCCTGCTCCCCCAGCAGCGCCTCTCAGTCTGGTATGGTTTTGATGACCTCCTGCTCCCTCCAGAGCCGGTCACCAGGTGCAGCTCTCGCAAAGGCTCAAAGTCAGCTCTTGTCCTGCCTCTGCTGGAGGTTCTGCTTACCCTTCCAGTGCTGGGTAAGTGCTGCACCCTTCGCACATGCGTGCACGCACACACACACACACACACACACGTGCGCACGCTGTGCCCCACCCAGCCACACCTGCCCCAGGACACACGGGCACAGCCCCCTTGCCTGCTGTTCTTCCCGGTCGCCATGGAGCTCATCCCCACGCCACCTTGCCTACCACCCCCTACTGAAACTTGAGTTCCCAGCTGCCACCCACCCGAAGCATCCCTGTCCCACTTCTTCCTTTCTCCCAGGGGCATTTACATGTGCGGACACCAACAGCCACAAGACGCCCTCCTTCTTCTCAGACTCGTGTGCCACGGACACCCTGTGACACCGGGGTACCCGTCCCGTGAAAAGCCCGTCCCCTTGTGGAGCTGAGCCTGGTCCCCAGATCTGGGCGAGAGCCCGGAAACGCTCCTGTGAGCACACCAAGCGGGCGGGCCCAAGTATTTGGGAGTGAAGCGTTACAATGTCAACGACTTTAGCTATAGTCCAGAAAACATGCATATTACAGAGGTCAAATATGGTAAGACATTAATTTCTATCTGGGTTCTTTATACTGTTTTCTTAACTTTTAAAAGTTTTATTTTAAAAAAGTAGGGAGAAGTCACCATCAACTTAAGGGTAACACTGTCATCAAACACTTACTGAAGACTTCTCCACCCTGTGAGAGGCACTGGGGAGTCCAAGACTGAAACGCAGATCCTGCTTGGAAGACGCTCACAGGGTGTAAAAAGCTTACGCAGGGCATCGACTCTGCCCTGAGAGCACAGCCTTACAGGCATTTAAAGATTAACCCTTTGCCCTGGCTGGGTGGTTCATGTGGGTGGAGCGTCGTCCTGTACACCAAAGAGTTGCGGGTTCAGTCCCCCATTGGGGCACGTATGGCAGACAACTGAGTGATGTTTCGCTCTCACATAAGTGTTTTTCTCTCTGCCTTCTTTTCCCTAAAATCAGTAAGCATATCCTCAGGTGAGGGCTAAAACAATTATTTTTAAAAGCAGAACCACATCTTTTTCTCACTAAAACAATGTTTTAGATTATAAACAGCCAGTCTCACTGCCACCGTGCTTGTGAAACACTCATAGAGGATCCCCTCCACCCGGGAACCCTGGGAGGCTGTCTTGGCTTCTCTCTTGTCTGTGCTGCCAGGCCCGTGAAGGCCAAGCACCATGGAGCAGTTGCACCTCTCCAGTGTGAACCTGCAAGTCCCACCCAGAAAAACGTATGCACTGCTGCCTACGACCATGAGTTCAGTGCCCTGAGGACCCCAACAGACACAGAAATGGGGGGAGGCTCAGGGAGCACTTGCCTGGATGGTAAGTGTGAACTGTGCCCTGCCTGAGGGACCAGTTTAATTAAAAGTGTGTGTAATGAAAACATCCTGTTTACAAGTGCTACCAGGCCTAGGCAAAGTCTGAGGAGCAGCAAGCCCGGATGGGTAAGGTCCAGACATCACTGGGTCACTCTGCTCCTTCCCAGGGAAGCCTGAGCCCTGTGCAGCTCTCACTGGCACTTGGCTGCCTCCAGAAGTCCACCCCCCTCCCTGCCCTGCCGAAGGCACCCTGGGGCCCTGCACACATGTCCGGACTCCTGGGGGTCTGCACAGGGAGGAAGGTGGGCTCAGACAAGGAATGAAAGCAGAGGGGTCAGGTCTCGTGCTCCTCCTCCCCTGCTCTGTCCGACATAAAACCTGAACGTCACATGCGCTCTGGCTGGATCCCATTAGGAGTGAGCTGCAGAGAAAGCTCTGGTCCGGGCAAGTGAACTACGGGCACAGACTTATGAGCTTAGGCTAGAACTTCAGTTTGGAAGATGAAGACTCAGGGAAGACATTTCCAGAGTCTACTGAACTGTGAGTAGTATAAAGAAGACTAATTTATCATAAACACATCTTCAAATAATGTGATCCGACTTTGGTATCACTTTTTCCTGAAAGACAGTTACCTACAGCAGCATGGGAAACACGAGACTTTCGCTAAACACTTCCTGAATTAAACCACAGGCGGTCCTCTCTCTGGGATGCCTACAGTGTTACCGTGAACGGAAAGTTACAATAAACTTACAGGAAACGCTGTATCTACCAGCTTTATTACTTACCTATCAAGTATCTTATTTACTACATCTAAAACCAATCCAGCAGTAAATACCTACCTACGTGTTACAGCTGACAAGTCATCAGATCAGAATCTGTGGCAAATATTCACACAAACCAAGAAAAGAAAGATCCCCAGGTTTTTATTTCTGGCGCTGTACAGGTATTAAAGTACAACAAATACAAAGTAATGCTCAAAAACATCGATGTTTATGTACAAATATTAAAACCAATGCAGCAAGAGCAGCTTCCTCTTGAACACCTGACACTAAAGCTTGTTCTGATTGTCGCTAATTAATCTCACACTCAGGGTGCTCATTTCCAACTGGGACCACTGAAATCACTGTTTTTATCTAAGAAGAATTTTAGTACCTACCATATTTAACAATAAAACTAATAGTTTCCTCCTTTTAGTGAAAAAATTAAGAACTTTTTAAAAAACATAGTCATGTCAATATTCTTATAAATTATTTCGATTTCCACTTGTAGACAATGTGCTTTGAAACTCTGGGCAAACAATCTCCTTGGTGGTCAGGTTTCTTCATTAGTTTACATTCAAAGTTGAAAGACTCACTAGAGACTTTGGTTAAATTGATAGAATCACCATGCTCCGTCAGAGCTGACGTTCTAGAGTATTTATGCCCCTCAATTTTACAAATTAAAAGGAAACAATTGCACATGATGCTTTGACCTAATTGTATACACTTTAGTATTGTTTAAAGAGTATTGTACATCCTTCAAGTAAAGCCAGCAGCTGACCGTGACAAGAGGAAACCCGGACGTGGGGGAAGCCCGCTTGGAGAGACAGCGCCGCCCGCAGAGTGGACGGAGTATTGCTACGGTCTCAGCACCAGCCGCGCCCACAGCCCCTCTGAGGCTCTGTGCATTGAAGACGCGCCGGCCGACACTGCAACTGCTCATCATGGATTTTTGGTTTGTTCGTGTGAAGATAATGCAGAAAAAAAAAACACAACAACAAAAAAAAACAAAACCCAAAAAGAATTTATCACAGTTTGTTGTAAGAATTGTGCTTAACACTTGATAACAAAGGCATTATTATTTCTTCATATGACTGCAAATCGGTTGTTTTCGTGCTCTCAAACACAATTCTTCTAATAAACAGTAACAAATTCTGTTAAGACGCTTAAATGGAGAGGCGAAAAAACAGTAAACCCAACTTTCAAAAGGCAACTCAATAAATAGCTATTTTACATGGGTGAAGTCATAGCGGCAGTTCACACACGTCACATCGAGCATGCACAGACATGGCCTCGTACGTGGCAGAAGCAGTCAGAAAATAGTGAGATCTAAAAAGATAGGAAGAATTTACACATATGTACAAAAACCTTGCAAATTATTGCCTTATTTTAACAAGGAATTAAAGGTAAACGTCGCCAGCCAGCCAGCACTCTCTAAGAGGCCGAACCAGACCGGCATTTAAACATCTACAAAAGTAGCTGGAATTTATTTTTCTCTCATATCATTTTCTGTATTTGGTCAAAAACCTTTATTCAAACAATAACTAAAGTGTCCACTCAACTTGGTGACAATCGAAACTGTAGATAAGAAACACTGTTTCCATCTTGAACCAAGACCCCAGCGATGCAGACGCACCGGAGCCCACCCAGCGGCAGCTCCGGGACACGGGGGCACGTGCACCGTGGGTGTCGCTTCACACCGCTAACCCGGAGTGGGGGTTCAAGGCAGGGCAGGGGGCGATGACAGCCGGCACCCTCCTGAGTTACGGAGGTCAGGTCGCACTGATCTTGAACAGAAGCGGTAAGGCCCACGTCCAGCACAGCCCACAGCCCCGAGGAGCGGGCGGCGTGCACGGGAATGCTGACTCGGGTGTTTTATCAGCCAGCCTGGCGTCGCGTCACGCCTTCCCTGCGGTGTCCACTGCGCTGAACTGCGTTTTACGGTGAGCGAGCCATACTGCGCCAACACTGCGAAACCACCGCCACTGAGACGCTGCGAAGAGAAGAGCGCGCGCATGTCGTCCCACGGAGGGCGGCGCTGGGCTGAGTCCGGAACAGACACCCGCCTGTCGCCGCCGCCACAGGCTCCTGCCTGCCACATGGCCGTGCCACCGCCGCCAGAGACTGGCGGGGCAGCCAGGCACGGAAGCTGTCTGGAAAGCAAAACAACCAGTAGAAACTGAAAATTTTAATTAAAGTGGCGAAAATTTAAAAGAAGGAAAATTCTGTTTGAAGTGAAACATGAAAGCAAAGCTTACTGCGTCCTAACACTGCATCTCACGCAGCCTGGCTTCACCTGGTGACGTGAAGACGCACGTTCAGCGGGCGGGGCGGCCGGTGCTTCCGGCGGCGGCGCTCTCTCAGGGAAAAGGAACATGAGCTGGAGATGGATCCACTTCCAAGACTAACTCGCATTTTTCTCGCCGACTGTTCCAGCAAATGAAACGCCTGAACTCACTTCGAGGTTCTCCCGCGTCACACGTGAGACCCAGAGTCCCTCCTGGTGGTGACACTCCGCACCACGGCACTGCCGGCTGTCAGAGGCACCCGACTGACAACCCCAAGCGGAGCCCGCCCCAGCGGGCGGCTGGGCCCCGCAGCCGACTGCCTCCGGAGGGGCTGAACTACCGATGGCCGGCATGACTTTCACAGTTACAATCTTGACACTGGTGGACAAAACGTCACCTGGACACCACGCCTTCCAACGCCAAATCTGCAGCCAATAGACGAAGTCACGTAAAACTCTCCCAGCAGCAGCGAGCAGCTCTGTGGAGGTGGCCCGGCGAGGGCTCTGCCCCGGGTCCGGGCTGTGTCCGGAGGGCCCTCGCTGCTCTGTAAACCTAAGGGCTCCAGTTGCGTAACATGAGAGAAGTTTCTGTTTAAAAAGTCCTTGCATGTTTGTGCAGTTTAAAGAAACCTACCCCTGCTTTTATTGAATTAAGAAAACCAAAAAATGCTACATTTAGCGGGGCTCAGGACCGGTCCCTGTAAACACTGTGACCCCACTGCATCCGCAACGGCAAAGGAGCTGACACGCAGGAGCCGCTTCGCTCGGTCCAGACGCCGGTGCTGGTTCTGGGCCGGCGGCCCACCCGCAAGTCTCACCACGTGGGGAGTCGGGCAGGAAGAGGGGGTGGGGGAGGCACCCGGGGAAGCGGGGGGCGGGGCTTAGAGCCGCACCACGGAGTTCAGCCCTCGTCCGGCTCCACCAGTCACAGTCCGTCCCGCATTCGTGGACTGAAACAGGGAAATATTCTTGACAAATCAAGACATAGTTCGTATACAGACTGACATCACTGATGTCATAGTGAAGGCGCTCATGCTTCCAGTGAAAGACTAAGCACACCCGACCTGTCCCCGTGGCCCACGCCGGGCCGCACCGCTCACTCGGAGTGCAGGGCGGCGTGCGGGTGCAGGGCGTGCGCGCTGATGAAGCCGTTGGTCTCACCGGCGGCCAGGCTGCCAAAGTCGGCCATGGACACGGCCATTTTGGCACTGGCGATGTGGTGCGTGTGATTTTCGAAGTCCACACCTAAGTTACTGACAGAAACCTCATTCATAAACGGCTCGGGAACAGCAATGCCCATTTTCAACCTCTTGGCAGGCCTCTCCGACTCCTCGCCGCACATGTTCAAGGGGTTGAGCTCCGGTGGGTAAAACCCCGTCTCAAACAAGTTGAAGCAGTCGCCCTCCCCGCTGCTGGGCAGGGCAAGCAGCTCCTCGGTGCCCACCGGCACGTGGTTCGTCTGCGCGCGGGGAGCGCTGCCTAGCGCCGGGAAGCCGTCATCCAGGCAGTTCCCGTCCGCGGGGCCGCAGCCAGGCGCCGCGCCACCCGCCAGAGCTGAAGGGGAGAGGAGAGTGCTCTGAGCCCGCGGCCCGCCCTGCGGGGGTGGTGGGGGAGGGAGCTGGCCTGCCCTGGCCACCGCGCGCCTTGCACCTGCCTTACCTGTCAGGTCCCCGGCAGTGAAGGAGCTGAGGATGTTCAGCGGCGGCTCAGGCACCGGCTCCGCACGGCTGGAGGTTAAGGCCGGAGAGTTGACGGCCCCGCCCAGAGCTTCCGTCTCATCCACCAGGCGATCCATGTAGTCCCTGGAGACACACCCGTGACTCTGGGGCCGCGCATGGGCCCGGCGACAGCGCGGAGCCCCAGGGACCAGCCCACAGCACTTACGTGACACCGGGGTGGTGGTTGTACCGCTTCTTCCCGAACCTGGTCTGCTGGGCGAAGTAGTCATAGCGCTCCGACTTCTTCCACATGTAGTAGAACGCCACGCACTCGGCCACTGTCCGAGTTTTCACCTAACCAAACGAGTGGACTTTTAAAAACACTCCCATGTTTTTTATGATTGACTTTTTTTTACAACGCTGTAACTTCAATCCATGTGCCATTTTCAGAATTATGAAACTCTGAACATTTTATGAAGTTACCCTCAAAAGCCCCATGTTTGTTTATTTAAGCCATAATGCATTTGTTTACAACATAAGCGTGTATGTAGACATTATCTCACACCTTATGGAGAACCCTAAAACACTGGCCTCTCCTGGGGGCCCTTCCTGACGCCTGCGGCTCCGTCCGTGATGGGCTCCACTGGAATCCACCAACTCCTAAAATCAGACACAGGCACGCCTTCCTGGGAGGAAGGGCTGCTGATCCAACTGAGACCTGGGATTCCCTGGGGAAGGGGCCAGCACCCTACTGCCCTGGGAAGCAGGATGACTTCCGATCTGGAAGCTGGCTTCCCCACCAGCAGGCAGCCAGCGCTCGGCACCCACAGAGTACGGAGAGGCCGACAGTGACAACATGGGGGCTGTGGCATCCTGGCCGCCCGGAGTCCACCTCCGCTCAGCCCCGGGTAGCCCAGGCACCCAGACCCAAGGCCCTGCCCCTGTCCAGCAGCCATGTCCTCCCCTGCTCAGCGGGCCCTCCGTCGTATGGCTCAGAGGCTCCGCCCTGACTGGTGAGCGAGCCGAGACAGAAGGGAATGGCACAGGGACGAGCCTTTTAAACCAACAGACAAAGTGTAGCTCTCAGCGAGCACCACTGACTGTCAGGCTTCGCAGAGAACACAGGCTTCTTGGGGCAGAGACCCTCCCTGTCTTACTCACCAATATGTTTCTAAGTGCTTAAAACTGAGCCCAGTAAAGCCACAGGACTTAGTTATTTATGAGATAGACAAACTTCGTAACTCATTGCAAAACTAGTCTTTGGGGGCAACCCAGACTCCTTCAAAATCTCTTGTGCATTCACCAAATTAAACAGGTCATCTCATCTTTGAGAAAACATTAAGTTTTCACACAAAAAATGTGAAACTACTTGATATCACACTGGAAAGTCCAGCAAATGCAGTGAGAAAAATAAGTAAAGGACACAGAGACAGAGAGAAAGACAAGACACTGTCTCTGCTCGCAGATGACACGACTAATGACGACACAGAAAACCCCGGAGCCACCTGCAAACACCCGGAGCCAAGGGCTGCAGCAGCACCACCGTGAATGAGGCCACCACACGGACCTCAGTGGTGTCCTGAGTACCAGCCCGGACAGCAGGCATTTGAGACGGAAACCCCGGCGTCTTGTACATCAGCACCTACAGAAACGGAACACACAGGTGCGTGTGCACCTCGCAGAACACACGCCAGGTCTGTGTGAGACAGACTGCCAAACTCTGCCTGAGGAAACCCAAGATCTAAACGAATGCGGAGAGCACTTTGACGGACGGGGAGACTCACTGCTGTTGGAATGTCAGTCCTTCTCAACGTAACCGACAGACTCAGTGCAGGCTGGAGCGAAGCCCAGCAAATTACTTACTAAACACCAACGAACTCATTTTTAACTGCACGTGGAAAGCCAAAAAAAACCCACCTGTAATTCCCAACACAACACAGAAGCACACAGCTGGAGGATGGACGCTCCCGACTTCCAGACTAGGAAGCTGCAGGGACCAGGGGTGGTGCTGGGGAGAGGCGGGCGCACGCTGGGCTAACGGGACAGGGCCGGCAGCCCCGAGGAGACTGGGCAAGCAGTGGAGGGAGGCAGTCTTCCAACAGACAGTGCTGGACCACAGGGACGCCCACGTGCAAAAGAAAGGAAGAATCCAGGCACAGACCTGCCATGCTCCAGAGAGAGGGACTCAGGATGGCCGGGCTGGGACCTGACCACCAGAGGCAGCCCGCAGCCTGCTTGGAGGACGGCGTGGGGAGGACCCTGGACGGCCCTACGCATGGCCACGGCTGCTTGGATGTAACACTCGGTGCATACCATGCACAAGGAAATTCAGTGGGACTTCATGAAAATTAAAACCTTCTGCTTTGCAAAGACACCAGTGAAAGAAGGAAAAGACAAGCCAAAGACTGGGAGAAAACACAGGGTCTGGCGCAAATAATACCTCCTTTTTATGACAAATCTTTTTAAGATTTTACTTATTTTTAGAGAGAGGGGAAGGGAAGGAGAAAGAGAGGGAGAGAAACATCAGTGTGTGGTTGCCTCTCACTCGCCCCCTACTGGGGACCTGGCCCACAACCCAGGCACATGCCCTGGGAATCGAACCAGCGAACCTTTGGTTTGCAGGCCTGTGCTCAGTCCACTGAGCCACACCAGCCAAGGACAAAATCTTTTTATTACAAAATCCACAAGCATGTCATTCTGTAACATAATAGCACCCCACTCAAGCACACTACGTGACATTTCAGGTGACGTGTTCAAACTAAAACTGTGAATTACAACACATGTATTGTTACTCTACCAACCGCACTCGAGCAGGCCCTACTCCTGCCAGACCCTGTATTTCCAAAACACGCATCTGATGCTGCACTGTTACCCAGAACACAGAGAAATCCTGAAACTCAACTGTCAGGGGAAACCCCACCTGACTGGAAAATGGGCTGAAGAAGGCATCCGACACAGGGGAGCACAGGCAGAGCCGCTCTGCGTCCTGTCGTCAGGGCAGCGCCATCGACCCAGCGAGACACCACTGCTCACCTGCTGGGGAGCCGCAACCGGGAGCCAGGACCCTGGCGCTGGCACAACTGAGCCAGCGGGGACCTGCAGAGTGCTGCCGCTGTGGAATGCGGGCCGGCAGCTTCCCAGCCTATGAGCAAGCATTGCAGACACGGCGCCCACCCGGAGGGGCGAGCCTCTGCCCACAGACAAACCTACAGGCAGCTGAAGCACCTGCCCTGCCTTCCTGGCCTTCCAAACCCAGAGGGCACCGAGACGCCCTAGGAGGCGCGTGGACCCACAAACCGGCACACCCACGGGTGGGACAAAAAGAAGCATGGGAGATGGAATGAGCCGTCAGAGCGCCGGAGGGATGTGGTGGCCACGCATGCACACCACCGAGGGAGAGAAGCCAGTCTGAAAAGGCGTCGTGCCATCCGACTCCACCAAAATGCCATTCCAGGGAAGGGAAAGCGATCAAGGAGGGGCAGAGACCCGAGGTTCCCCGGGGCTGTGGGGAGGGGCCACACAGGGCACAGACCCCCATCCAAACCTGCAGAGTGGATGGCACAAGGGGTGGACCCTAAGGTCTACCAGAGATTTCAGTTAATGGAGATCTGTTATCGGTATTGGTTCATTAACTGTTGTATATGTGTCACACTAACCTGGGACTTAAAATCGTTTAATTTCTAACTTTAGAGAAAGGGGAAGAGAAGGCGAGAAACAGCACTGTGAGGAAAATACATTGACTGGTTATCTGCCATCTACACCCCAACTGGGGCTGAACCCATGGCCCAGGCACGCACCCCAACCGGGAAGCAAACAGGCAACTTGGGTTGGGGGACCACGCCCGGCCCACGGAGCCACAACGGTCAGGGCACTAATGAAGATGCTGGCACCAGCAGAGGCCGTGTGGGCCCAGGGTGGCGGGGAGGGCAGGGCTGACATCTGGGAACTCCAAGTGCTTTCTCATCAGTGTTTCTCTAAACAAAAAACTGCTCCGAAATACAAAGCCTCCTAACTCAAAAGGAAAAGCATAAACTCTGGGCCTACCCACTGAAGCACCTCAGACCCCTGTTCCCCCAGGCCAAGGGGAGACTAACAGTCAACACAGCAAACTCCAAGGACACCTAACACTTCCAAACCCTCAGAACACAAACAGGCGCTTTTTAAAAACATGCCGCTGGAGGGGTTCCAGGCTCACAACAGACTCGAGCGACAGCACAGCGAGCCCCCCAGCCAGAGGCCCTCCTGCGATGACACGGACCTGCACGGCTGGCCTCGGAGACCAGAACCCCCGTCCGTGTGGGGGCCCCCACTGGGCGTCCTGCAGGTGTGGACGGGGGCAGAGGGAAGTGCACCCACCGATGCCCTCACGAACCTGGCATGCTCTCGCTCCACGGCGCCACGGCTCCCTCCCACCCACGCCAGGAACCAGCAACCTTGTTGCCATTTCCAGTTCTGCCCTCGCCAGAGTCGCACAGTGACCAGGGTCACAGGGACACTGCGGGTACGTAAGGTGCACTCAAGGGCCCTCCTGGCCTCCTGCGGCCAGACAGCTTGGCCTCTTTTCAGAGCAGCGTGACAGCCCATTGTGTGGCCGGGCTACAGCTGTCTGCTCTACTCAGAGGGCCTCTTCACTGCTTCCCAGCTTGGCCAACCACAAATGAAACTGCTGTGAACACTTGTGCACAAGTTTGTGTGTGGCCCTAGGCTGTCACCTCCTTGGGGCCGATGCCACGGAGTGTGGCCGGTCCCCTGCAGCACCCCCCGACAGCGAGGCCCCTGCTGCCCACCTGCCCCCCAGCACTCCGTGTCGCTGGAGTGCTTAGCTGCTTTCGGGGACCAACGAGTCTTCAGCAGCTGCACTTCCTGCAGAAGGAAAACATTTCTGAGGCCGCACCCCTCCGAACAGCTCAGAAAGAAACGACGCCAAGGGAACTGGCGGAAGAGAAAGGCTCCCCAGCACCAGGAAGCCCACGCCCTGCGCTGGCAGCCACGCTCACAGCAGGGAGGTCCCATGTCTTGGCCCAGGTGATCTGAAAGTTGGTTCCCTGTATTCTCAGTGATCGCTCAGCAATGTCTCTGTACTGATCTGCCTGACTCACCTTGTTCTTCTGGATGAGATAAAAGTCCTTCCCAAAAAGCATGAGCGCGTGCTCAAAGCTGCGACATTCTTCTTCCGTCCATGCGGTCATCCCGTCTGCGGAGATTGCAAAACAAGACTCACTGGCCTCAGAGCACGTCCACACACACCAGTGATCTGTGTCCAGTGAGTCTGCTGCGTAAAAGGCCCGGACACCCTGTCCCTCTCCCTCGAGCGTTCTGTGTGTCGGAGTTTCTGTTAGAACTACCAAAAGGACGACACTAGAAATCTCATCAAAGAGCCCACAATACCAAAATATAGACATGGGGATTTTTTTTTATAATTTATACTCATTATTGTTCTGGGTTTTTTGGCTTTTTTTTTTTAAACACTATAAGCATATGTGTATGTATTTTTTAAATTAAAATAACAGGTTTTTTACTCAAAAAAAGACGCGCTACTTTGGCTTCCCACCGGAACTGTGAGTCTGGAAACAGAGACCACAACACCAGTGCACGCCACCTGCAGCCGGCGCCCAGAGCGCTGCCCTCGGGGGACGCGGGGACAGGACAGGCCTGCGCCCTCGGCGGGTCAAGCGCAGAGCCCCAGCCCCTGCTCCCGGGCAGAGGGGCAGGCAGGGTGCGTTCAGGGACACGGGGCAGCCCCCAAGGCTGTGCGTGGGCTCCCACGAGATAGGCGAAGAGCAGCTTGAACTAGGGAAGAAACCAGTAGCTTAGTTTTTGACACTTACGAGAGCTTAAAATAATGTTTTCTCAAAGACGCAGCTTTTACAAGGAAACATTTCAACAGACTATCTCAACCTACAGCTTCAGTGTGCTGTTCTCAGCTTCCGTGTTTCTCTGGGCCGTTTCCACAACGTCACCGAGCATCAGCTCACCCCACGACACTCAGTGAAAGCCCTGGGATGTGCACCCATCTCCGTGATGACGGAGACACTGAAGTTGAAGTGAACCTCTCTCCTCAACACACACACAACAAAACCTAAGCACTGGGAAAACGCCATTACATAATTACTAAAAATACACTTCTTGCAATAAATTCAATGGCACATACTAACTACAGGGTTCTTTTTCAAATCTTTATTCTCCTTCCATTTCCTATCCATTCTCCTCCCAAAAATAGGACAACTTTTTTCCCCAATGATAGTGTAAACTTCTTCCCACTATCATAAAATTGTTCTTTTTAATGACTTTGGACACACTGTCACCCTCGGGGTCTGCCCTGCTCTGTGACTAGTTCTTCCAGAAAGTGGAGGAGACAGGGCTAATTCTATCGGAACAACCTCTGGACTGTCTGCAGACAGAGGGCCAGGGAAGAGAGGAGGTCAGGCGCCCGCAGACAGACAGAGGCCATGCGGCCGTGCTGCAGGGCGCGCCGCCCTCACCGCGCTCGCTCAGTCTGACCCCGCACAGCCGCCTGCCATCTCCCTCCTGGTCCGGGAGCTCCTCACCTTGAGACGCCTTTCCGTTGCAGCAGTACCTCTCGATGGCTTCCTTGACGTTGTGGTTACACTTGAGAAGTTCATACAAAGCCTACAAGAGTGAGGCAGAAACTAGTTGATAAAACCAACCACCAGCTCATACTTAACGGCATGAAAAACCAACCAGCCCACCAGCCAGGCGTATCTGAACGGAGATGCCCGACTTCAGGACCCCCAGGAACACGCATGCCAGGACATGCGGTCTGCACGACGCCCTGCGGACCAGCTCCGGTGCCCAGCCAGCGCCGCGCCCCGACCCGCTGCTCGAAAGGAGCCCAGGGTCGTTCCTGACTTCTTAGTGCTGGTCTTCCGAACTGGGGGACTCCCATTCTGTGCTGTCTCTCCCAGCTGGGAGAGCTCAGAACTGCAGTGCTCCCTCTAGAACCTCCTCCCCGCCTTGCAGAGTTTAGTGGCAGACGGCTGGGCTGGAAGTGCAGGTGCCGTAGTGACCAGGTCTGGTATGGCCTCGGTCACGTCCATCCCCATGAAGGGGCTGTTTTATTTTAATTCGGGTTTCTTCCTATCGAGTCTGTTTGAAATTATGAACATACTAAATAGAAGTAGATGGAAATCAATGGAAAGTTAGGTAACGACCCACCTTCCCAAGTTAGTTTCAAGACAGGCGAGGATGGCTCAATAATGGCAAGCCTTTGCTAATTTAATATGTTAATTTAACCTGCTGACATATTAATATCAATAAGCTAATAATCAATACATTAACAATCAATCATTAAAGAACCACCTCAATAGCTGCTAAGAAAGCATCTGCTAAAGCAGCTCCCGCTTCCAGTGTTAAAAGAACAAAACCACGGTGGCCGTGAGCAGGCAGTTCCTGCCCGACAGCCCCAGCAACCTGTGTGGGCCCAGGGCTGGCTCCCCTGCCCCGGGAAGGCAGCACCCTTGGGAGAAGCGCCGCAGATGGCGGCTCGCACGGCGGGTGCGGAACAGGAGCAGGAGACAGAGCGGCGGCAGGATGGGGTGACTCGCGGCCCAGCAGGGACTGTGGGGCCGGCACACCGGAGAGAAGCACCAGGAAGTCACTGCCTCAGTGGTTCCCGCAGCTCGAGAAACAGCGTGGACACCATCGACACCCTCTGGGCCCATGACACCCGGTCCTGGCGTGACAGAGGCCCCGTCTGGGACAGCGCCGGGCATACGCACACACTGGAGGGGCGTGAAGGCGCCGCGTTCCACCAGGAATGCCAAGGTGGACAGACGGGGGAGCTGGAGACCATGGCCCCCACAGGCAAGGGCTCGCACCAGAGGCACCAGCTCTTCCAAAGCTGACACGTGGCGGTTTGGAGCAGCAGCACCGAGCCGCGGGACCCTGCCAACGGCCGGTGACGCCCCTTGCGGGTCAGCAGCGTGACTTCTCCATGTGAGCAGGCTGGAGCCACCTGCGTCTGTGTCCCCATCAGTCGGACTCACCCAGGCTGGCGCGACCCATGCCCCAGGCAGGAGGGACATGAAGACGTCGGGGGCAGAACGGGGGCTACTTAAAAAGTCCTGCAGGCAACATGCTGCCCCCCCCCCCACGACCAGGAGAGGGAAGGTTAAGAACAACCCAAAAAGGCCTTTATCAAAACTCTGGAAGTCCCAGAGAGAACGTTTGAAGAAGTGGCATCACAACCATAGAACAGGACACATAGTCATCAAGAATGAAGTATTAAAGAATTATCAATGGCAAAGGAAGATAGGATTCAGTGATTAGAGAGTATAGAATAAGACCTAAAGCAGGATGTGTAGAAAAAAAGAGACCAGAAGAAAAAACATGATATAGAATCTCGAGATTTTTTTTAAACCGGTATTTTCCAAGTTTTAAAAACATACCAGAAAAAGAAACATCCAAAACTAAAACTAAAGTGAAACAACAGAGAAAACGAGACGCCAGCGGCCGAGTGCGTGGCAACGGGCCCACCTGCTCGTTGTCCCGAGTGAGTGCACCCGCCGCGCCCCGGGAAGCTGCCTTCTCGCCCCCGGTCCTCAGCGAGACCTCCACGAGGTACTCCGTCACTCTGCTCTCCAGAACCGTGCCGGGGCGCCAGAGCAGCTGGTCCTCCTGGTCGGGACCTGGGGACACAGGAGCAGTGAGCACTCGGGGCTGCAGACGCCGTCCCTGGCAGGCTCCTCGCCGGGCCAGGGTCGCGCCACGCGGACACCGGCAGCCTGTCTGGCACCGTGCGCCTCTCCTCAGCAAAGCTTTAGAACAGTCTCTTAACTTTCTTAACAACCAAGTATTCTGGCGGCTAAAGCAGGGCGGGGGGGGGGGTGTCTTCTGGCGGTTGAGTTCACCCCCAATCAGAGAAGGCTCTCTGCTCCCCACGCCCAGCAGCCTCCCATGCGAAGCCCCCGGCGGTGCCTCCCGACCTCCCACTGAGGGGCAGGAGCCACCACACGGCTTCTCGGCAACCTGAAAGGGACTTGCCTCTGAACTCCTCCAACAGCTCTGTGACTGTCTACGGTTTGAGAGCTGACAAACAATACTAGATAAAAACTAAAACATCTGCCAATAATGACAGACCTAATAAAGGCCTCTTCTTCCTTTACGACTTCCTCCCGGATGTGGAATTTTTATTTGTTGAAGGCAGATTAGTCAAAAATGAGAATAAGAGAACTAAACGTGCCACACTCTCTTACAGAGGCTGACGTAGCAACGAGCCAGCCGCTGCCGAGCCAGGAGAGCACTCGGGGCGCCTGCAGTGCTGTCAGGCTGAAGTGCCTGCCTGGCGGCCCCCCCCCCCCACATTGAGCGGTGCTGATTCCCAAACGTCTCCCGTCGCTCCAGGTGCAACCTGCTCGTCAGGTGTGTGACAAGCACTGGACAGAGCTGACGGAATAGCCGCCAGGGGGCCGCCTGCGCACCAGGGATGTGGAGAGGGCAACGGGCTGGCAGCTGGGGACAGCGGCACCCCACCCCCAGACAGCAGGAAGGTGTGTGCAGGACATGCCTGCAGGGAAGTTTCTGGAACCAGCTCCTCTGCTCTTGGGTCAAGACCAACACAAGTCAGGGTTTACACCCTCAGAGGACAGAGCAGGTGTACCTTCCATCCCCAGTGTGTGGAGCTGAGGGGATGGACCCTCCACCAGGTGTGCTGGGCAGACTGACAGGTGTGTGTGGCGGCGGGGCGTGGAGAGGCCGGGGTATCTGAAGATGACCAGCCACCATGTGCCTCGCAGGACAGCTGCCCCCAGCACTCTGAGAGCGGTTCAGGGGACAGCCCTGCCAGGACCACCAAGGCTGCCGAGCCAGGGCGACCGGGCCCCTGCCCCCCACTGGGGATGGCCTGACCCAGGAGGGAGAACTCGGGATGGGCTATGCTGCTGCCACAACCTCAACCAAGCCCCTCGTTAGGGAAGAGGCCAAACCCACGTGGCTGCACCCACCTGTCCAAGCTCACCTAGGAAGGGAGAACTGTGTCTCCAGTTCTTGCCACCTCCCTCTCCCCATTTTCAGAACCAGTCAGAGCGGGGTTCTGCCAACCACTCGAAGAGGAACCAATCATACTTCAGTGGACCGTGCAACCGAGAGCGGAGCCCTCACATCCCACCACCCACGCTTCCAGGGCTGGCCGGGCAGGGGTTTCCCATGGTCTCTTTTTCGCTCAAGAGTTTTCTTCCCAAGAGGATCTGTCCTAGTATTCCCGTTACCTCCAGGGGCATGACTCCACCCCATCCTGCCAGAGCAGGACGCAGGCGAGGGGAGGGCAGTGTAGGCTCCGCGTCCAGGGCTTCTGTGGAGGCCGTGCCCCCCTTCCCAGAGCCCCAGGCTCTCCCACCGCCAAGGCTGGCCCAGCGTCAGACACAGAGATAACCATGTTAACAGTCAGCCTGGCCTACCAAGTGCCATGGAAATCAATGCCCCCTTACCTCTCTCCTCCCCAGAGTACTCTCCGAGGTAAGGGGGGATCTCCGCCTGGTACTGCAAGCCGATCATGATTTCCTGCAGGGAGATGCAGACGCGGAAACAACTCACTGTGAAAACAAGCACTGGAAAGTTTTCCGACTCACTGATCAGTTACTGCAGGTCAAAAGATACTGTAGCGTGTGGTAACAGAATTTCTTATATCATTTAAAAAGCCACTTTAATGCTTTAGTCCAGTCACTAAGTTTCAGTGACCGCCCAACTCACCTTCCTCAGGTCTTCAGGCGAGTCCCCGCCGTCCGCTTCGACGCCCTCCACCTCTGGCTCCTTGTCCCCGTCACAGGCCGTGTTCGCTTAGAGGAAGGAAACGCAAGTTCAAAAGGAAATTCAAGTTTATTTTTGTAGCACATGGAAGAGCTCCCGGTACCTGGCATTTATTAAAGTGTGCCGACCCAACGAGATCAGAGCGAACACACTACCCCTCTCGCACTATTCTCACGTTTCTGACTCCAACCGAGGCAGGGAAGCCACGCAGAGTGTGTGTGGGCATGCCCAGCCTTTGGGGGTCTCTGCACCACACGAGGAAGAGCTGTCTCGGGCCACACGTTATACACGCTGTGATGGTAACCACAGAACCACCTCAGGCCTTGAGTAAATTTACATTTTGTGCTCTGCTGCAGGTCGGACGCCCCTGGAGGGCGCCCTCACAACCATTCGGGGCTTGTCCAGGATTCGGGGAGGTGCCAGGCAGGCCGCGAGGGCCGCCCTGGAAGGGAGCTCAATCACAGAGGCCCGGTTCTGCTCATCAGCCTGGGCCACACGCTAAGCCTCTGTGCACGTGTGTGTGTATTTGCACTAGTGAACCAGTTGTACCACAAAAATGCCTGTGAAATAAGTTGTACATGAGGAATTATTTCCATGCAAAGACCTTCTAAATATTACTGATACGCATTGAGGGATGACACCAAGAACAAAAAGGAAAGAAATGATTAAATAAATCACTAAAAATAAAAAATATATTTTGAGCAACCGATAGTTGTTAAAATCGGGAGAGGAAGGGCCTTTCCACATCAGCCCAGAGAAGCCTACGGAGCTCCGCAGCTGAACCGGGTCCAGCTCCCGCAAGAGCGGTGGCCCGGGAAACCAGCAGCTGCACAGACCGCACACGCTGCGGTCCCCGGACATGCACTCGCTGACCTGGGTCCCAGCAAAGAAGTTTACGTGCTTACTCACTCCATGGAAGCATTTTATTTCAGCTACGTAAACACCTAAGAACACCCTGACAGTCTACTGAACGCGGAACAAGGCAGTCGAGCTAGAGCAGCGACATGGCCGGGGCCGGCGCCGCGCCTTACATCGCAGCGGCCGTGGGAAGAAGTCGGGCGTCTCGTGGGAGGTCACAGACGGGGTCAGGTCATCTGCGGAGGACTGCGTCTCCTCGTCGTCCCCGGACAGGAGGTCCTTGGCTATCTCCTCCTGTGGGAGCAGGCGCATGCCGGAGTCAGACACCAGCCCCCTCCTCGGTTTCCAAAGACATCTTTTTGTGACGTCGCTCACAGACGCAATCGTGGTATTGTAATCAAGAACTAGTTGAAACTCCTTCAGTTTTGAGAAAATCTAAAATTCTATAACTTACTTCACATAAATATTTAAAAACATTTAAGACTTAATTGTATTTAATAACTATACTATTATGCATTTACAACAATTTGCCTAATTTGTGGATCTGCAAAGAGCGGATCTGAAGCTGCGGGCTGACTGTCAGTGACTTGAGAACAACAATAACCTCACTGAGTGGCTAACAGTTAAACTCACTTCCCACCAGAGGGTTCTGCGTCCACAGTTCAGCCAACTGTGGACCTGAACTATCTGGGAGAGCGCCCACCGTCGCTGGCGTGTTCTCGGCAGCCGGCCCACGGCGGCGGTCCGCCCCGACACCTGGGCTCCTCCAGCGCCAACTCTGCAGCACTGCGGGGCCAGGGGCGGAACCACCCAGGGGACCTCCACAGGCAGGCGCACATGCTCGCCCGCCATCCCACGGCTGGGGCTTCAGCCCCTCGGACACGGGGGTTCCTGGGGGCCCTGGGGCCAACCCGCCCACCTCCAGACACTGAGGGACGACTGTGAAACAAAACCAGACACCTGGCACGCCCCACCCCCGCCACACGGAAAGCCCACTAGCGAGCACCCTGACTAGCAGCGACGCCAGGTCAGTGGAAACACGCCTGCACACGAGGCCATGTGGGTGGCGGCCGCCCTGGAGCCGGGCCCCGGCCGGTGCGCGCGCTATCTGCCGAGCGGCCTCGGCCACTGGCCCTGGGTGACACATTCACACGACATTCGACGGAGAAGCGGAACAAAACTCACAGGAAGAGGTTCCAAGATGTGGATTCCTCTCCCTGCCCGAGCGCGGAAAGGCGAGGGAGGCTCCCCGGGGATCTGTTAGCAGAGACAGCGCGGTGTGAATGCTCCTCGGCAGTGACCGGGCCTTCCCCATGAGCGCCGCCGCAGCCCCAGCCCTCGCGGGGCCCCAGGCCCGGAACCCGTCTCCAGCGCCCCCCACCGGAGCCAGCTCCGGGTGAAGGCTCCTGGGGGTCCACTGACCAGTGCGTCCCGGTGTTCACAGGGTCAAAAGGGGTTAGAGCAAAACACGTCTGCGCAGGGAAGATGGGACATCACGGGAGAATCCGCAAACATGCAATACATTAGGAAGCTACCACCGCTGTTAACATGGTGTGATGGAAGCCGAACAATATTCAAGTCAGTCACCAAAGCGGGAAGAGCGATGGACTGAAAGGAAGTTTACATCTCAGGACTGTAACGCCCTTTCATTTAAGGAAAACGCTACCCAAAACAGCCAGTGGCCGTGGCCCTGGAGCCCCTCTTTCCGAGGCCCGTACTCACTTTGTCCAGGGTCATGTCCGGCAGCTCGTCCGCGAGACCACCCGGGGAGCTGTCCGTGCTGGAGTCCGCGGCAGCAGGCAGCGCCGGCTCGCAGCCGTAGAAGGCCAGCAGGTCCTCCAGCGGCATGCTTCCCTCCTGTGGGGCCGGGCACACGTGAGTGTGGTGCACACGGCGAGGAGCACGTGCTCGCACGGGAGCGTCACAGCAGGGCTGCACTCCAGCGCCCTTTCCGCACCCCTACTGGACGCCAGGCTCGAGCCCCGAGAGCCGCCGTTACCACGAGTGCGGCCGCACCACAGAGCCAGCCTCCTGGTCCCCTCTCCCAGGGCCGCCTCTCTCAGGTTCCCTTCGAAGATGCTGCCACTCAGTCAGTGACTTCCTGTGACTTCCTACTCACTTCCTTGCGACGCACAGCTCACCGCCCGGAGTAACTATCCTGCACAGTCACTGGAAGACACCTGATCGGATGGACACCAACGCCACTGACTGTTGATGCTCAAAAGACAGCGGTCCTTTCACTTCCTCCTGCCCCTGCGTCTGCCTGTTCTGCCCTCGTTGTCCTAAACTGCCTGCTGGAGGCTGTGTTACTGTCGCTGCCTCATGGCTGAGGAGACTGAGGCTTTAACTGCCAGCGCCCACCAAACGGAGCAAAAGTCGCTGGAGTGGGGACTAAGTGTTCCTGTGTGAAGGTGAGCAAGGAACTCTGCTCTTGATTACTTCTCCAAATCTCCCCCATTTCTTCTAACACTCACTAAACACAGATCAAAGCAGCTCTCACCATCTCTGGAAGAAGAAAAGCAGAATCTGCCAGACCACGCACACCCCCACCACGCCACGCACCCCCAGGCGGTCACAGCACTAACACTCGGCACCAAGGGTCCAGGCCCTGCCAGCTCGTGACAAAACCTGCCCATGCAGCCCCAGCACAGCCCAGCGTGCTGACGCCCCTCCCACATCACGATGCAACGAGGTTGCCACCTCCTGCCTCCAGCAACAAGCATGGGCAGCAGGTGAGCTCCTGGTCACACCTGGGCCTTGCGCCCGCATCCCCACAGTGTCCCAGCCCTGCGCACAAGGAGCAGCGCCCCCTCTAAGGAGACGTCCGCTGACTCCCTGGGGCTACATGGGCCCCCTGCCCTTCCCAGAGCGCACACTGCTAACAACTTTCACGCTTCACAGCGCACACTACAATCTGCACACCCACCTGTCCCCACACGCAGCGCAAGCTCCTGGATCTCAGGGGCAGGGTCACGCTGCCTCCTGCCCCAGCGTGGGGCTGCTGCCAGCTGCACTTCGGGCCCCAGGAGCTCTGGTCTCCCCCAGCCCACCCTGGAGGCAGGAAGGAGCTGCCGGGGTGGAGCTCCAGGCTTGGGCATCCTTTCTCACCCACAGCTGATATTTTATCATCACCCCTAAAAGCAAGACTTTTCCTCCTGAGTGTTTCCTATCAAGTTTATCTCTGTTCTGTCAAATACATTTGGCTCTCACAGGAGATCTACTTATTTCTTGAGTGATTGAATGTTACTACAACTACATTAGACTCATCTGCCAGTGGACGACTCTGTCTGGAAAATGCCAGGCCCAGCAGAGTGAGCCCAGCCCAGGAGCCTCCACCCCCCGTCCCATGTGCAGTGGCAGGACCCCCAGCCCACCCGGCGGGCGGGGTCGGCAGAGGAGACCACTGCTGTGAGAATGTGCTGCGTCGTCGTTGAGGGAAGGGGCGTGATGACTCAAGATGATGATTACCCCGGCATGTTTCTGAAAGTTTCTGTGATTCTGGGCTGATCATGAACGTGCAGACAGGGTCAGTGTTTGGGGAAGCACAACCCCTGTGCAGGCCTCCCCTTGCAGTGCTGGGGCAGACTCGAGTGTCAACCCAGCTCATTTGAATTTACACTGATTTTGACTTGAAAGTCAAATCAAAACATTTATTCCTGCCAACTTTTAAAAAGATGACAGGGGTCAGGGGTTAGGGGGAATTAGATATTACTTACATTTTAAAACAGAGTAAAACCTTTTCTCTTTAATGTTCTCAGAGGAGTTTTGTCTACCAGACTGCTAGTGACCTGTGGGAAAGCCCTCCTCCCTGCACCCCTGCAGTGAGCTCCGGCCCGGCCCTCAGGCAGCAGCTGGGCTGACACGGGTGCTGGGCAGGGGCCCAGGACCCAGTATCGGGCCCACTCAGGACTGAGTCCCCACAGTCCCCCTGTCATCAGGTGCACCTCCTTCCCTGTGCTGGCGTACACTCAAAAGTTAGGGTAACAGAATAAGCCTTAAAAATTAAATAAAAATGTACTTATTAGGATATCCCTCCCAAATAATGAGAATATCAGCAACACTCTGTAAAAGATCAAAACCAGCAGAGTGGAAAACAACTTACAACAGAATTTCGAAAACCTTTGCTGGAAGCTAAAGTCACACCCTGTACCTTCTCCAAGTCTTCGATCTCCGAGCTGAAGTCCTTGCCCCCGTCCATCACCTCCTCCTCCTCCAGAGCCCTGTCCTCATCATAGCCCTGTGCCAGCGTCTCCGCGGTGGGGTCAAAGTCGTGGTCCTCAGAAGACAGAGACCCTGCGGGAGGAGAGGAGCTCAGTTGTGTGGCAGGCCCAAACGCTACGCACAAGAGAGCACGCGCGCCCGGATTCCTCTGCCAGCACCTTCCGCGTCTGCCCCGCACCTCGCAGGCTGCAGAGCATGACCACACAGGTCTTCGAAGACCTTGACCCCAGCAGTAGCAGCAGCCGGGGACTTTAACGATACTTTCCTCAGGACTCCAGTCCGTAAGGATAAGGCTTACAATAGCAGCAAAGTGAGTTCTAAGTGCAGTGGTCCTAAATGTTCTCAGAGAAAAGTCAAACTTGCTTATGAAGTTAGTTTAATACATTTGTATGAAACCAGTGGATCAAAGATTCCAGAAGAATCTGTTATACACTAAGGCTAAACATTTTGAGAGAAGAGAGTATGTTACCCAAAATCCAAACCTCAATGAAAGGTGCAAAATACAACAGAACTCTGGTTTCCGAACCAACGGGAGTCTCTGTGAGGCCACTACACAGCGATCTGGTACGTGGCGGCCTTCCAGGTTCCCGGCGTGAACCGGGCGGCGTCACACCCCACGAGCGTGCTCTGTCCGGGTGACTCAGAACATCCTGAAGCTCACTCGAAGGGAGCACAGAGAACCATAGGTTTTGGAGGATGTGGCCCGTTGTGAGCTGCTTGTGTGATTGTAACACATTTTAATGACAAATATGAAGTTACAAGATACTCTGAAAACAAAGTGGAAAAATAAGATCCATAATCCCAAGAGAATAAAATCAAACGATGAGAAGTGGGACTCTCTCCACGTGCTCGGCTCTGGAGTCTAACGCGATCAGACCAGTGACTCTCGGAGCTGGGAAGGAAATGGGCATCGGAACCCCGGGGCAAAGGAAGGGAGACGCGCAGACGCACATTCGACATAAAGAGTTTAATCTCTTTGTAGTCAAACTATTTAATATTTTGAAATTTGAAACACTTAAGGATGGCGTGAGATCATTAATAAAATACTGATCTAGACCTAGGATTTTTCACTATGGAAAGAAAACACAGACGTAATTCAATGTTCTTGATTCTCGGTTTGGACAACTCTGATCATTTGCTCCAGAAAATACACACACACACTTTCAGTGGGACTTGACTCCTCAGGAGGTTTGCATCACCTTCCTTTCTCAATGTTGAAAACACTACCTGCTGCTTCAAAACCTGTGGAAGTATAGGCGGATCAATTTAACTTTAAACAAAAAATATTATATAGCTGAAAAGCAGAACATCTACCCTTACAAAACTTTTCTGAGGCATTCCTAGACATCTCTGTGTCAGGACGGCTCCCTGGCAGAGCCCTGCCCTCTCCGGGGCCCCCACACCACTGGGTGCCCCCAGCAGGCCCCCTGCTGAAGTGGGAGGTGTTCGATGACAGCCAGGAGTGAGGGGCCTCGGGGTCCACTCTTGGCTTTGTCCCTGGTTTTCTGGGACCTGAGGCAAATCATTCCAACTCTCCGGGCCTCGGTCCAGCTTTTCCTTTGTAAAACACACAGGGCTGGCTTACGAGGCCTCGAGAGTCTCTTCTAGCTCTAAAATCCTCTTTAAAATTGACTGATCGATTGAAAACAGAGTATGAATTTGTTTAAACCCCGAAACCACACATCATTTTGCTTGCTCTTCAGACTGCAGCGTCTGGGCAGCGGTGGTGCGAGATGGGAAAACCCCATTGTCGTCCAGATGTTTGGCACCCTGCATGTAAATGTTCTTTTCCTAAAACCAGTTGCAACAAAGAAATGTTTGTCTCAGAAGTACAGAAACGTCCTAAAACGATTTTTAAATGCGAAGATGTGTGCAGTTATTTTTAAACCACCACACATTTCTCGTCCACAGTGTTAACTACTTCACAATACCCTAAGTGAGAATTAAGTGGGACCTCAAAAGTGGACCCGACACGCAGCCACCTGCGGGGGTGGCGCTGCACACAGGGCCTAGGCACGCCTGGCCCCTGCAAACCAGGTGCCTCTGCACAGCCAGTCAGTCCCCCGCGTCCTCCAGTGTCAACCAGGGAGCTGCGAGGGGTCAGAGACAGCTGGCCTGCAGACCCAGAGGGGGAGGCGGCAGCCCAGAGGGGCTGAAAGGGGGAGAGACAGAAACGACGTTACCCTCACATTCTGGGCAGTGCAGGCCATGCCCTCACCAGGGACAGCTGCAGGGGTCCCCAGGCTCTGAAGGGTGGCAAGGTGCCAATGCGCAGAGTTCTGGGCAAGTCCCCAGGCCTCATCACATCCCCACAGGGCTTTGCGGCCACAAAAGGCTAAGAAACACTGTGCTGGACAGTGCTGCTCGGCGGGCTCACCTCAGACCTGCCACTGCTTCTCATGCCGAACTTGGAAATCCGGCGTTTCTTTTGATGCAGGCAGCTTTACCTAACTCTCAAATTTCAACTTCAACACAATCCGTAGACACTTCTCAACTATGAAAAATGTATGAGACACAATCAGGGAGGGTGGGTGTCGGGCTTAATTATCAACAGCAGCTCTGACATTCTAACAAATAGAGTCAAAAGTAACATCAACACCAAATTTCTGAAGTTGTGGGAAGGTGGCATCACGTTAACCGTCTCCGGCTTGGGAAAAATAACACGATGTGCTGAGTTAAAGAGCCGCTGTTTGTTAACAGCTGTGTAACACGGTATTTTTTCAACAGGCAACAAAAGAGAAAGAGAATAGTACAAAGGCATGAAAATGGAAAAGACCGTTATTATGATTCAATCGTGTTACAGCCAAAAAGTTCTGTTATTCCGGGCTGATCACAACAACTTAATTACCAAAATGGGCACTGAAACTCTTAACAACAAACGATGAAAGAAGGCCTGGAGGGCAATCTTTTGTGGGAAAACCTTCAGGGGCTGATCTCTGAGCCCCATCAAGGGGGGGGGGACCCACAGGAGAGGTGAGAAAATAGGACACACCTGGGCTGGAACTCCCGAAAGAAGCCTAGGAGAGAGAAGAGAGCTTAGGGTTAGCGGGGCGGCCGGGGCGGCCGGGACAGCTGGCCAGGAGGTGGCTCGCCCCAGTGCGAAGAAGACCCACCCGCCGCTCCGGCCGCGCTCGCCCCGAGCCCTCTCGAGCCCTCCCGGCCCCTCCCGGCCCCTCCCGGCCCCTCCCGAGCCGCGGGCGCCGACTCCAGTGTAACAGGCGGGTGCTGCCGGCCTGGGCGCTCAGCGAGTTACAACCAGATAATGGGTCCGCAACCCGGCGCCAACCCACATATCAGGTCCCCGAAACCCCCGGTTCCCCGGTCCTGTCCTCGTCTCCCGGCACCTGCGCACCCCGCGCCCAAGACCCCTGTCCGGGCCGAGCGGAGATCGGAGCGCAACCAGACAGTCTCCCCAAACAGGAGCTCGAATGCATCCTCCGTGCAGAGCACGGAGATGCTGATCCCTCCCAGGGGTCCTGTCCCCCGGCCTCCCCACCACCCCCTCAACCTCGGCTCACCGGTCCCGGGGGACGCGGCCAGCAGCCTGCAGGGGACAGGGCCGCCGAGGGCCCCGGAGTGCATCGCGCAGTGTCCGCCGGCCCCGCACCTCGGACTCCCGCATCCCGCCCTCCGCTCCCTTGCGCGCCCGCAGCCGAGACCCCGCAGCGGGAAGCCGCTCCTCCCGCCGCCACTGTCGCGGCCCCGCCGCCGCCCCGCAGTCCGCCCGCAGGCAGCGCCCCGGCTCCGCGTCCGCCCGCGGCCCCGACTCGGCGCCGTCCCCGGCCCGGGGCTCGCCGCCCGCCGCCTCCGCCCGCCCGCCCTCCGCGGCCTAGCCCCGCCGGTAGCCCGCGCCCACCCGCCGCCGCGGGGGACGCGGGAGACCCGGGACACCCAGGGCGGCAGGGGACGCGGGGACGCGGGGACGCCGGGCCGCTCGGCCGACTCCCGCCGGGCCCCGCTCACCTCCGCCATGTTGCTGCCTTCAGGGCGAGCGAGCGAGCGGCGCCGAACAGGCCCCGGATGGCGCCCCAGCCAATCGCCGCCGCCGCCGCCCGCCTGCCCGCCCAGCGCCCCCGCCCGCGCCTCGCCTGCGCCCCGCCCCCGCCCCGCCCCCACGCCCCCCGCCCCGCGCGCCCCCCGCCCAGCGGCCCGGCTCGCCCCCCGCCCCGCAGCAAAAAAGTTCCTGCCCAGCCGGAGGCGCGCGGGGCGCGCACGGACGCACGCGCGCCCGATGGACACACGTCGAGTAGGGCGCGGCCGAGACCCCCGACGTCGTGGCGGGCTCGGGGCGCGGGCGGGGCACGTGCAGGGGCCGCGGCGCAGACGTCTTTTAACCCCGG
The DNA here is from genome assembly GCA_004024845.1 of Tonatia bakeri. Taxonomy (NCBI): domain Eukaryota; kingdom Metazoa; phylum Chordata; class Mammalia; order Chiroptera; family Phyllostomidae; genus Tonatia; species Tonatia bakeri. The sequence goes on from PVIA01001481.1 coordinate 198,449, forward strand.
GGACGGACTCGCGGCGTGGACTGGCGGGAGATCCAGCCCGGGCACGGGGACGCAGGCTCGGCCCGGGACGACGGCAGCGACCTGGCACCTGGACCTTCCCCGGACCCGGCTGCCGGACCTTGGCGCGCAGCAGCGTGGGGGCTCCGGAGGACCGCGACATCGACTGGGCCAAGATGGGGTGACGGCCAGACTCGCACAGCTCGAGGAAGACACTCGTGAAATGCGAATCGTCCGCGAAGGAGAGGAACTACGATAATCCTGTGGGCTGTCAGTCACCTGACAGTCCAGGGGTGACTCAGAGGGGCACACCTGAGACACCTGGGGGCAGGAATAGGAAGCCCATCAAAGGCCTGAACTGAGTCTCAGAAACTCCACCTCCCACCTCCCTCCCGAAAGGCCAAACACTTGTTTAGGGTGGAAATGGAAGCTAGCCCTGCAGGCGAGGGGACAGCGGTCGGAGGGGGGAGCGAGAGGCTCCCCACGCGGACCTGCTCCTACACGTGCCCGTGGCCCTCGGCTGTGTAAACTCCTGGCAGGTTCAACTTCATACTGAGCAACGTGGAGCAAAGTACACTAAAATACTAAAAACGCCTCAGCTCCCAGAGGTGAATCCTGCAAGATCAACTCTGCGAGCCGAGTTACCTTGGCCCAGGACTCCAGAGCGAGCGCTGCACGGAAAGACAAGTCCGCTGGGAAGTCCGTGGACAAGCAAGATGGTGCCCGCACCATCAGAAAGCAAGGTGGGGCCCTGCCTGCACAGATGGGGTGCTGGGTGGTCTCAGATACCAGGGGTCTTCGCCTAGCTGTTGCTGAATCCCAGACTAGTACGTGATAGAGGTGAGGGTTTTGCTGTAGTCCCCCAGGTTCAGAGCCTTCTTAGAAGTTCTTTCCATGCCCTTAGTACAAACTTGAAAGGTCTGAGTTTTAACCTGGGGTGATCGCTGGCTCCCTGCCAAGGGTGCACCCTCAGGATGAGCAGGCAGACAGGGTTATGGATAGGAGGGGAGAGGGTTACTATCCACATTTTTGCCAAAGTGTCTATCTCATGATTAGTTGCTCCACTGGTACAAGTTATTTGTTTGTGGAAATTTTAGGGGGAAATCACTTCAACCATTTCCGAACATCATAGAAACATGGAAAATTACACTTTTCCTACTGAGAAAGATATCTTTCGACCTTTTGTCCAGTCAAATAACTCAAAAACAGCTGAACTTTGGAGCCAGAGGCTTGGTCATGTTGTACATGCTGTCCTCAATGAGGCATTTAGAGTTTTCAGAGTAAAAAAAGTGGCTTGAAACTGAGTGCAAGCGATTAACCTGAGAAGCGTGGCTGTGAGCACGTCCCGGAGACCGAGCCAAAGACAGTGCCTGGGGCTTGACCGCAGCGCCTGCACCGCAGACAGAGTGTGTCCGACCACCCGCCCGGTCCTTACCTCACAGTATGGCACCCGGCCTGAGGTCCCACTCTGCTGCGTCTGAGAAATACACAGACTCGTGCACCTGCACGAGCTGGTACAGTTTCTACAGACACCCCTTTCAGTAAACTAAAGATTTTGCATAATTTGTAATTTTGACTGTTTGTAGTCTCTCCATCACAGTGCACAGCGAGTGAGGTCTGTGTCTGGGGTATTAAATAAAGGTTCACGGAAAGATAGGTGATGCTGACATAATTCTCAGAATAATGGAACAGAGCTACCTCCCCAGCCCTGGTCACCAGAGAACACCCTCACCACACAGTGCCACACAGCACGTTCCTCTTCTGTGACGTGGGTGATGTCTTCTGTCCATGCACAGGTCTTTCGTTCTCCTTGGTGAGGAGAGTTCAGGAACTGGTGCAGATGCAAAGTCCCCTATTCCTAGTCCTAGTCCTAGTCCTATTCCTATTCCAGGGAGTTGAAATAACAAATTACTTTTACTGTGGGTGTTATTACCCTGTCCCTACACGGCAGGTGACATTCTGTGGAAAGGAAGTTCTGTGCTGGACACTGGGTGCTGTGGACTCACCGTGAAAGTCCTGGCCCCTAAGAGCTCCCCATATAATTGAGTAACCTCTCTCCTGGTTGACGAGAGGAACTCATGAGCAGGGGAAGCCACAGTAGTGCGCTAGGAGAACCAGAATGTAGCAGATCCTCCAGCCACCCTTAGAAATGAAACAAATCCAGAAAAGAGGATGGATATGTGATTTGAGATGTCCTACAATAAACACATACAATGAAATAAGGAAATGTACAGATAGAAAATGAGGACCAGCAGAACTAATTAGGCTTGGAGGGCAATGCCACAGAACAAGTTAGAACAAGGACATGCAGGTAATGACTGGTGACAATACGAGAGTCAGACCTGCACTTGGCTTTGAGTTGTTTGGAGCCAACGCAAAAACAAGACAGTCACCACTATCAGTTGCTTGGTTCTCATGCTCTGTGGGGAGAAACATCCCGATTCTTCAGTGGAAGTAAAGCTTTCCAGGACACTTAAAAAGACATATGTCACCTGAGTCCCCCAGGAACTGGAGGCAGAAGGCAAGTCCTCTCCCAGAACCTCAACCCCGCCCCCCAGGCAGGTGTGTTGGTGGCCATCCTCGAACGTGAGACCTCCCAAAGGCAGTGTTCACAGGGCCACGGCCGCCTGGCACTGACCGGCCCTCGTCCTCGGCAGGCTCCCTCCGGCCCAGTGGATGCTCCACGGCTGGCAGCGGAAGGTTTTACTGTTTGGCCATCACTCCGTTCTCTCAGCTCAGCAGTGGATTATGCTGTGGTCTGCTGTCAAACATTGTTTTTAATGTTCTTGAATTGATATTTTGATTGCCTTCCATTTGTTGTAAGCAAAGAGTTAAGAGCTACCTGACTGGCAAAAGGATTTGTTATCCAGCCCTTACCGCCTTTCACTATAATCACTTAAATTTTTATGAAAAATACCAAAAAAAGCCTTTACCAAGACTTATGATATGACTATTAACTGTACCAGTTTTTTTTTTTTGTTTTTTTTTTTTGCTGACAAGCACCTGTTTACTCCAACACACTCGGAAAAGGGAGGGAAATGAAAGTATTCTTAATTTCCATACCTTCTTGCCAACATAGTATTTTTACTGAATTTGTTAGGGTGGTATTGGTTTGTAAAATTACATAGGTTCCAAGCGTACAGTTGCACAGCACATCATCTGTGTGCTGTATTGTGTGCTCACCACCCGAGTCGAGTCCCTCAGTATTTACCCCCTTTCCCCTCTTTGACTTCCCCGCACCCCGTTGCCTCTGGCGGTCCTCACGAGTCGTCCGTGTCAGTGAGTCACCCTTTCTCTTTGCTTAATCCCTTCACCCTTCCTGACAGCTGTCAGTCTGTCCTCTGTATCCCTGAGTCTGTCTCCACTCGGTTAGTTCAGGTTGTTCCCTGGACTCCACATATGAGTGAAATCAGACGGTATTTGTCTTTCTCTGACTGGCTCATTTCACTCAGCTTAATGCTCTCCAAGTCCATCCATGTTGTCCCAACAGGTAAGATTGCCTTCCTTTTTATGGCTGTGTAGTATTCCACTGTGTAAAAGTATTCCAGCTCATCTTCTCAGCCATTCAGCTACTGCTGGGCTTGTGGGCTGCTTCCAGATCTTAGAGACTGTAAATAACGCTGTGGTGAACATAGTGGTGCCTGTGCTCTTCCCAGTTAGTGTTTCAGTTTCTTTGGATGTATTCCCAGAAGTGGGATCTCTCGGTCATTAGGTAGTCCCATTTTTAATTTTTAAAAAAGATTTCATTTATTCATTTGTTCATTTTTAGAGGGGAAGGGAAGGAGAGAGAGAGAGAGAAACATTGATGTGAGAGAGAAACACTGACTGGCCACCTCCCGTACCCGCCGCAACTGGGGATTGAACCTGCGCCCCTTCAGTGAGCGGCACAATGCCTGGCCGACCGAGCCACCTGGCCATGGCCCAGGGGACTTTCTCAGAGGCTGTGCATCCACTTTCACTTCACCTTCTTTAGAATTACTGTTACTGTGAAATGTTCCAGGAACATCAAAGAGCATGCCACTTAAATTGCTTTTTCCTTTTCCCTGGGTTTGCACAACTGAAGATGGATGCAGTGTGACTGCGTGCCGGAAGCATTCACTGAGCGTCTAGGACACGTACGTTATTTTATATGACGCTGCTGGCCACTGCAAGGTCCACTTCACTCGAAAGCCCGGGCTTGTTATGCACTGAGGTGTTAACGAGGAAACCGAGACCCATTAAACAACAGAGAAAGCATTTCAGGGAAACGCTGATAATTATGAATGACACCAACCAATGTCTCTTGGGGGAAAGTGTGCTAGCCTAAAGGACCAACTTCTGGAATAACCTGTGACACTGGGTAAAGAAAATAGAGGCCTCAGATTAATTTACCGTCACAAAAACACATCCAGAAAGGTAGTTTGAGGCCCTCAGCACTTGACCTCGGGAAGCCTGGAGAGCGAGCCCAGACTGGCTTGGTTTCTGGGCACATGCCGGGCACCTGCCAGCAGCGCGCCCGTTGCCCCCTGGCTTACACATCCTCGGTGAGTGTGTGCTGAATGAATGACTTAACACCACGTGCAGTGGCCACCACTTCCTGGGGGAGAGACGCTGAAAACGGGCCTCACATCCTCATGTGTGCATTTCAGGTTCCGAAGCACACCCCAACATTGACAGAGGAATGTGCCCACAGCTCAGTGGACTTGCCTCCCCAGTCACCTTGTCGAGGTGGCCCGAGAGCCAGCCTGTCTTCCAGGAGAACTCTCGGTGGAAAGGGATTTTAGGAAGTGGTTGCATTAGAAGCAGGTGCTGTGTTCGTGTGCTGGGGCTGCCGCGTCAGGGTGCCCCAGGCTGCAGGAATGTAACAAAGGAAATGTATCTGCTCCCAGGCCGGGGTCTGGGTGCTGGGTGCCCGGCCATGGTGAGGGTGAGGGCAGGGCTGGTTTCTCCTGAGGCTTTTCTCATCGGTGGGCAGGAGCTGCCTTCCTGCCGTGTCCTTGAGTGACCTTTCCTTGGTGCTCACACATCCCCGGTGTCTGTGTCATCGGGAGGTCAGGCAGAATGGGTCAGGGCCCACCCAACTGGCTTCATGTCCACTAAGTCGTGCATTTAAAGGCCCTGCCTCCAAAGACAGTCACGTCTGAGGTCCTCGTGGGGACATGGCACAGTTCCTAAGCTGTGCCCATCCGACCCTTTCCTCCCGATCTGGCCCTCAGACCCCTGTGCCCACCGCTGTGAGACTCTGGTCACTGCCCGCTCAGAGGGTACCCCAGCTGCAGAGCAGCCGCCTGGCCTTCCGAGTGGCGGCGGGAGGGCTGGGTGGGATAAGCAGAGACGAGGGGTCTCTAACTCCAGTCGAGACCAATGTCTGTGAACAGGAACCCAGGAGACTAGGGCTGGCCAGGCAACTGTGTCCCCACCCAGTCCTCCTTCCTCCTTGGAAGGTAACTGTGGGCACTGTCCCTCCACATCGCTGTCCAAAGATGCCCGGTGTGGCCGAGCTGAGTCTGCCACTCGGACTGCTGGGTCTCCAGGGCTTGGCCACGAGGCTGTGGCCAGGGCAAGCGGGCACCTCCTCGTGACCCCTCATCCTTCCCTGTGGAAGGATGCCCTCTCCTCCCTCTGGTTGTCACGGCTCCCGGCCGCCCCAGTGCTCCCCAGTACACCACCACGCAGTCCTGGCCTCAGACTCTGTGTCCTGGGGGCCCAGGCCGGAACGTGTGTGCTTGCCCCGGAAACGAGACTGAGAAGCAGAGCCAGCGCTGCCTGCCAGAACTGGACACGAACGTCGACGAGGAATCTCAGGCTGACTCTGAGCCAAGCATCGTTGAATCAGTAACATGCTCCTGCCTCACCTACGTGGAGTCCAGAGGAGTCAGCGTCACTCTGTGAAACACAGGCTGACAGCGTTTGTCGTCCATTCCCACTGGAAAAACAGAAGCCACTCCAAGACTTAATACAAAGGAAATTGATCCATGAGTTGGCCACACAAGCCACGGAGGAGAGGAGCCAAACAGAGGACTGGGAAGCAACCTGGAGGTCCGCAAAAGCAAATGAACGGTGGCAACGGCCAAGGTGGGAAGCTCCCATGCCGCCAGAGCCCACAGGCCAGTGTCCTGGGGGTGGGTGCTACGCAGGTCAGCCAGCTACCCACAAGCATGCAACCGAAGACACAGAGAGGGGCGCGTGTCAGCCTTCCGCTCCCTCCCTGGGACTTCCCGCGGGGCCTCCTGCTACCTGGATCGGGGAAGGAGCCCGCTGACCTAAGGCTGGAGACGCAGCTGGCGGAGCTGCCGTAGCTGCCATGGCCTCCCAGGGCGGGTCCGGGGGGGATGGCGAGAGGAGTGGAGGCACTGACCAAGGGCTGGCCCAGGGCACGACGGGGTTGCCTTGGAGAAATGGTTGACGGCCGACGACTTGCGGGCTGGGGAGGCATCCCTGGGGGTAGAAGCACAGCATGGTCAGAGGTCAGAGCACAGCACCGTTGGGGCGAAGTGGGCCTGCGTTTAGGGTCAGGAGCCAGGGGCTCTCGGTGCGTCGTTTTGTTTATCCCAGCCTCGGTTTCCTCTTCTCGATCTATGCCAGGACCCTCTTGGAAACAGCAGACAACAACTTCAGAATTCTTTCCCAGAGAGGTGAGGACGCTGGAATTTACCTTCTAATCCCTGCTCCAGGAAGGCCCTGCCCCCCCCCCCCCGCCCCCATGAACTCCTGGGCCCCCGCCTGCCCCTCAGCAGGGCCCCGCCCACTGCCTGAGCCAGCCGTACCCTTAGGTGGACTTGCAGGAAGCTGGGGGGGGGCGGGGTTGAGGTGTGCACAGGTGTCGGAAGGCGGCAAGTGTGGGGTGTCTTCTATGAGCACATGCAAGCGTTTCAGCGAGATGTGAGGGTGCAGAGCCTCAGCTCGGGCAGGTGACAGAGTGCTGTCCGGCTCTGGGCTTCGAGTGCCCTCCACATTTTCGAGTCAGAGTCCGGAAGAGAGACACACAGGTCACGGGGAGTCACAGCAGCATGTCGATGGGAGCGGCCTCCCCAGGTCAGGCTTTTCCTGGCTGAAAACCCCACCTGGCTGACGGCCGGACGGGGGGAGAGACTGGCCAGCGAGACTCTGTATCAGACAGCCCCACGGTAACACCTTCGCTGTTGTTTAGACTGATGATCGAAAACCCGCTTGCTGGCTGTGAGACGGGGGGGGGGGGGGGGAGGCGGCAGAAGTCAGGGCAGTGGTGGTCTGTGGGCAGTGAGGCCGGCATCCACCAGGAGGGAGCCCGCTCGGCCAGAGCGCCCCACATGGTGGTCGGGGCAGTGGGGGCAGGAGCGTGAAATGCAGACAGGTTCACTGAGCAATACACTTACTGGGCCTTACAGAAGTTATCTTTTTAAAAAAGCAAAAACTAGGTAAAGGGTTTTTTCAAAATTCTTGTGTAAGAGTATCACAGCAAAAAGTGCAAAGACGCGGCAGTAGCAGACAGAGGACCAGGCCCTCCCGGCGGCCTGTCCTTGCCCGCCCCACCCCGGCCCAGTGTCAGTCTCTCCCGTCCTCTTCTCCTGCCCGCAGTCCCACCGAGCCCCCGAAGTCACCCTCTGCCACCACACACCTCACACCTGGAGGCTTTCCCCGGCGTCCCCTCCACCAGCTGCCCCAGGGCACATCTGCCCACCCTCTGCACCCCCAGAGGGTCATGGCCAGAGAGTGCCAGGATGCTCCGCCCTCTGAGACCCCCAGCGCTCCTGCGGCTGGCCCTCACTGCCTGCCGCTGTCACCTCCTGACCAGCGGACCACTGCCTGTCCCCCACACAGCCTGCCACACTCTTGGTAACGTTCATACTTGAAGACAGGATTTTAATTTTGACGAAGTCCAATGTGTCAATGTTTTTCATGGCTGGCGCTTTTTATAGCCTATATATATAATATTTTCCTGTCCCAAGCTTTCAAAGGTTTTCTCTGATACCCTTTTTTTTCAAAATAGGTTATAGTTATAGCCTTAATATTTAAGTCTGCGATCTATTTTGAGTGAATTTTTATGTGCAGTGTGACTTCAGGGTCCCGTCTAGATGCCCAGTTGTCCCCGCACGGTATGTCCGAAGCCCCTGCCGCTCAGCTGAGAGGCCCCTGAACGTGTGCGCGCACACTCAGCACAGGCGCTCAGCCGAGTCAGCCGAGACGGGTGCCCATCGTGCGGACCACAGACGTCTGTCCGGAAGGAATTTTCTCAAAATTATTCTGGCTCTTCCACATGCTTTGATATTGCATGGATCTGAATCTGTTTGTCAGTTTCTAGCAAGCGCCTGCTGATATTGTGGTGGGGATGGTGTTGAGTCTGTAGATCAAGTTGGGGACAGCTGATGTGGGAACCATGGTGAGCCTGCCGGTCCGTGGATGTGGCATATTTCTCCATGTATTTAGATCTTACTTATTTCAGTAACATTTCACCGTCTGCAGGTACTGATCTTGCACACCTTTTGTTAAATTCATCTGTAAGTATTTCATGTATTTCTGATACTGCTTTAAATAGTGTGTATTTTTTAAAATCTACAATTGACTGTTTCTAGTGTAGAGAATAGTACGTAGAAATGCAATTCAATTTTGGGCATTGACCTTGCATCCTAGAACTTTGCTGACCTTTATGGTTTTAGTAGCTCTTTGTTGAGTCCCTGGGACTTTCTTGCTCACAGACGCCGTCTGCTGGGACAGGCCTCTGTGCCTGCCGTTTTCTCGCTGCCGCACCTCCGGAACACAAGCGTGGGGAGCGCTCGCCCCCCTTGCTGCTGAGGTTCCTGGGGAGAGCACCCTATCTCCCTTCCTTGTGGTGGCTCAGAATTGCCTACATTCACAGCTCCTCTAGCAGAAGCTCCTCCCGACTGCCCTGCCCAAGAAGGAGTCCTAAGTCAGTGACATGCTTCCGAGGGAGGCCCTGGTGGGAGCCACTGGATGTGACCTCCAAGCCCAGGCCACAGCGGCCTTGCACTTCCTCTCTCTCAGGGACCCCACCCCGGGGGCAGGTGCTGACCAAGCCTTGGGAACACCCGAGAAACCTCAGGGGGAGGTCCACAGGGTGCGGGCCAGGCTCGAAGCCTCACCAGCGGCCGGTGCACCTGCCCTCCCAGGCACACATACTCAGCCCCGGTTGAGGCTGCAGACGACTTAGCCTCAGTGGGTGTCCTCCAGCGGCCTCATGAGAGGGTCTCACCCTGGGGAGCCTGCCCCTGGGCTCTGGGGCAGCGAGACAAGATGTGCTTCTGACTTAAGCTGCAGAAGTCCGGGGTGACTCTCACCCCACAGAGATGGCGCACAGACGGCCAGTGTGGCCACTGAGCACCGGGGGTCCTGGGCATGTGGCTCCAACATCGAGATTCTCTCTGTGACCAGCTTGCTGAGAGCTTCGCCACGGACGCCTGTCGAGTTTTGTCAGGCACCTTTTCCTCCTTTACTGAGATGAATGACCATGTGGTTTCTCACCCTCATTCTGGTGCTGTGGTGACTTGCAGTGTTTAACCCACCTTTCCTTCCTGGGAACAGCCTCATCGCGGTGCTAACTCCATATGACGGGACTGTCATTGAGCAGGAGGAGGGACGAACTCGATTCATGCCACAACACGGACAAATCTCAACACTTTGATTCCATTTATATTAAATTCACAGAATGGCAAATCTAATCCAGCGACAGAAAGTGAACCAGAGCTTTGCTGGGGGGGGGGGCAGATCGGGTCTGGGGAAGTGGGCGGGGCCAGAGAGAGTGGGCAGGAGCGTCCAGTGTCCCACCAACCCTGTTGGAGGCTCCTCTCGTTGGTCACCACCGTGAGACAGGTGCCCTTAAATGTAAGTGAACCTCACCACAAGAGAATTGCGATTTAGAAGTTTATACTCGAACTCTGCAAAACTGAATTAGGTTGAGAATGCATGTCCTCGTCACACCGTTAAAGTCAAACCGCCAGACAGCAGGCACAGAAGGGCTACTACGGGAGCTCGCGTGCTGGGAGCCTCCGGTCAGATGGACGGAGGCTGAAGTCGCTGGGAAACCCAAGTCCCAGCCAGTTCTGCAGGGGAGGGGACCCTGCTGGGGGAGCCCGGCCTCGGAATAGGGTTATCTCTTCCTGCTGTGGCAGCCTTTGTCCCTCAGCTGTGATAACCTCCCACCAGCCTCCCCCGAACACGGGGGCTCCTCTGCCCGGAACACATGAAAACGCTACAAATGCCAATGATTGTTTCTAAAGAAGCCCAAGGCCATGAGGGGCCGGTCACCGGTGGGAGGAAGAGCTGGCATCTTCGATTGTGTAGCTGCTCAGGGAGGAAGGCCATTCTCCTGAGTACGACTCAGTGAAGCAGCCACACTCCACAGTCTGCTGTCTCCCTGTGTGTGCATGCATGTGTGTGCGTGTGTATGTGTGCATGCATGTGTGTACATGTGCATGCTTGCTTTCACTCGACTCTCTGAGAGTTTTTTTTTGCAAGGTCCTAAACCCCTCTGCTCGCTCCGCTTTGGGCCTGGGGCTGCTCTAGGCTCTGCTTCCCCAGCCTGGGTCTATGGGGCGACTGACGTAGACACTTCCCCTCACACGGGACTTCGGCTGCGTCGCCGTGGGAAGCGGCCTGGCCTGCAGCACTCACGATGGACAGAGGTGGATGGGGATGGGAGGAGGCAGGGGGACTTGGATGAAACTGTGTCCCAAGGGGTCAGCCAGGGCAAGTCGGGGAGCCAACCCCCAGCACGGCCCCAGTGGGGGCACAAATGCAGACAATCTGAGCCAGCAGTGGAGAGGGGAAAGGAGCCCAGTCAGGGCGGGGCCACAGGAAGGGGTCATCCAGGGTGGATCCCCTGTAATGTCCAGAGCTCCGAGCCAGGAGTCTGCCAGCAATGGGGACATGGGTGACTTGGGTCCCTGGGAGCAGCTCCTGTCCTACGAGCCGAGAGGGGTCACCAGCCCTGCTGTGGAGAGCAGGCTGAGACAGCAGCTGGGATCCAAGGCAGGAGCCTGTGAGAGAGATGGAACATTCCAGAACAAAGCAGGGGCTGCTTGGGCCCTCAGTGTGAGCCAGTGCTCACTGAGCTGGGGCGGCAAGACTGCCCTGTGGTGGGGAGAAGAGAGGAGCCAGCTTGGGCCGGACCAACACCACACAGGTCACACTGTCAGGTGGGGGCAGGGGTCCAGGTCGGGGGCTGCTGCTCCATGTAGGCACACGCCCAGGCACACTGGGGACTCTGCACTCAGCCTGAGACCTTCCCGTCCCTTCCCTGCCCCTTGGGTGGCCTCACAGTTCGCTATTACTAAAGAGATAAAGGAAAACTTGGACACTCCCTGGGTTCAGGCATTGAATATTTACAGTAGTTTCTGCAGTCGATGGCTGACATGACCCTGTGAGTCCCCTCAGTGAACACAGCCTGGCGGGACATTCCGAGGGTCAGCCGCCAGAGGGGAAAGGCTGGGGGGCTGGGCAGAAAGGGGGGTATGGGGAGGTGCAGACTGGCAGTCACAGAGCAGTCGCAGGATGAGAAGCACAGCACAGGGTTCGGAGCCAGTGATGTGAAAACAAGGGATGGTGCCAGGGTGTGAAGTGTGTAAGTGACACAGCGTCTAGTTACGGAGTTCTACACCTAAGTTAATGTGACATCGTGTGTCAACCGTCATTGAGAAAGTGTGAAGCCTCTCAGAGGCATCTACGTGCGAGAGGCTGGGGCGAAGAGAAGGAGGGACGGCAGGGCGCCCCTCTGGCTGAGGCGCAGGTGGCAGGGCAGTGGGAGGAAGGGCTGGGGACAGCGAGTGGCTGACTGGGGAGCTTTTCCACAGGGTGGAGCCGCCCCCGTGCGCAGAGCCCTTCCCAGCTGAGTGAGGCCAAGGAAGTCAGTGCAGGGCTGAATGCACGGGCTGTGAGTGAGCCGAAGCCTCAGTGGACTGAGGAGCCAGTGAGTGACGTAGACAGTGGCCCCACGCAGCCACGTCAGGCGGGTGTGAGAGGGAAGAATGAGGTCGATGTGGGGACGGGCATGCCGGGGACGCAGAGACTGTGGCTGGTGACACACTGAAGGGGGCCCCAGCCCCAAAGAGCCTCAGAAGCCCCCACCCCTGGGCGGCAGCTGCACCCACGGAGCTGGCAGCTGTCATGTTCCTGTCCCCTCCCCCTTCCAAGCTGAGGCTGTTGGGCCAAGAGGGGCCCCAGCAAAGGGCTCCAGCAGCCCCCTCCAACCGCCCTGCGTCCACTCACTGGCGGTACCCGGAGGCAGAAGCGCTCATGGCCTGAGCAGCTGAGGCCTCAGCACAAACCCAGCCCCAAGTTTCCCAGCAGCCCGCTCCCCCGCACAGCTGGACGGGAGATTCCCATGTGCCGGGGCATGGGGCGGGGGGTGCGGGGAGGACCGTGGGAGTGGGTGGCCTCCAGCCCGGGCTCATCTCCAGGCCGCGGGGACTGCGTGTCCTAATGGCCTGTTGTGCCCGACCTTTGCAGAGGGAATGTCGGACTCCATACTGATGGAGGGGGTGAGCTCCCGGGCCTCCTGGGTGCCTGGTCAGATGCCAGTGCCCCGGGGCCGGGCAGGGCCGGTGCTGCTGCCCGAGACGCAGGAGCTGGAGCTGCCTGCGTGTCTGACTCCCCACACGGCGCCTACCGAGGAGCTCAGTCTGAGTGGGCTTTTCTTGAATAAATGGATAAATAAATGAATTTAGATTTTTTTAGGTTTTGTTTATTTTTACTCTTTGACATAGAGGAAGGGAAGGATAAAAAGGAGAGAAACATTAATGTGTGGTTGCCTCATGCACCTGCTATGAGGGACCTGGCCTGCAACCCAGGCATGTGCCCTTGCTGGGAATGGAACCGGTGATGCCTTGGTTCGCAGGCCAGCGCTCAATCCACTGAGCCACATCAGCCAGGGCAAATTTAGGTGTTTTTATAATCATATAATTTGCAGCTCAAAGGAACGTTAGAGCTCAACCAATTATTTAAGGACAGAAATTGGGCCCAGAGTGGCAAAGTGATTTGTCCAATATCACACATCTAATGGCTCAGCATGACTATTAAAATTATAGGAGAATTCAGAGTGGTCAGTATAACAATGTAAATTAATCAGTAAATGTAATTGGTTTTTTGCAAAAGGCAGAACACCAGTTTTAAATGAATCGGTAAACATTATGGCTTTCTGCTGACGGCCGGGTGCCAGTTTCAGAGAACCGGTCAGATGCTGCGATGGAGAGAAAGAAAAGTCACTCCAGGAGCTCGATGCAGGGTGTCCAGCCCACAGACCTGCCCCCCACCCAGCCCGAAAAGCCTGCTGCCAACGAGGCCTCATCTTCACGCCAGCCAGCCAAGTGCAGGAGGGGGCTGGCTCACCAGGGGCCCTGCGCTAGCCTCAGGAAAGGCACCAGCACTGAATGCCAGTTCTCGACTTCAGTGAGGGTTCTGGGAGTGACGTTCATTGATCAGAAACAATTTAGCAACATCCCATCTCAAGACATCTGATCTCTGTTACGCAGACCTGCGCCCAAAGTGACAGCCAAACGTCATGAGTGAGGCCGCCTGGTTCAGGCCCCTGGTTCCTGCTGTCAGGAGCCAGGAACTCATTCAACATTAACACAGCCCCTGTTCGTTCCCTGGCCCAGGGCCCGAGTGGAAACCATGGCCTTGGCTTGGACGCGGTCCTTCTCAAGGCTGCTCGCGCCAAGGATCCACACTTAGAGCTATGTGGCTTCCAGTTGCTAGAAAGCAGGTTGTTATTTTAAGCAAACACACCACCCAGAGTGACACTTCCTGTGTGTCGCTAAGGCACCTCCTGGAGACACGAGGAGGCACGGTCGACCAGGCTGGGTGACAGCGCACCCTGGACAAGCAAACGGCCCAGACACACTGTCGCCATTGTCGGCAGGAAGGGCGCCCTTCCCGGGAATCGGGGTTCCGCAGAGCACTTACATCATCCGTCTTCAGACTCAATCCACCCACCCAAATGGTTTCGATGAAAATCAAGTGTTTCCATATACAACATCTTAAAAATAGGTCTGTAATCTTGATTAAAATGCTTCAGACAGCATGTTCTGAGCCACTGTGTTTCCAAAACTCTTGCGCGAGGCCACCGTGCCTATGGCCTGCGTGGTCTGCTGTCAGCACCCCCTGGCCCGCCGCCCCTCCCCCCCCATCTTCAGAGACACCTGCGGAGGCCTCCACAGAGGGCCCAGACAACAGCATGCGAGTCACTCGGGAGGGGAGTCTCTGGAGCTGCGTGTGGTCTGTGTGGCCGCACCACATCCCTGGGACCCGAGGTGTCACCAGGAGAGGAGGGGCATGTTTCTGAAGGTGAAAATGCATGTCACAGCCACGTTCGCCCAGCAGGACGATGGGCCGAGCCCACCAGCAGACTGAGCCTGCAAACCTGCAGGCAGCAAGCCCTCCAGGGCGTATGGTATTCTGTGCGTTGACCCTAAGATAAATCTTTTTGGTAAATTTTTAAAATTAATTCATTTATTTTTAGAGAAAGGAGAAGGGAAGGAGAAAGAAAGGCAGAAATTAGGGCTCTGATCGGGAACTGAACCTGCAACCCAGGCAGGTGCCCTGACCGGGAATCGAAGACTCCCCAGCCCCTGAGCCACTCCAGTCAGGTCAATCCTGAGATCAATTTTAAGGAAGTTTTTTAACCCAAAAATGACTCGTGGAGATTTGGGAATAAAAAGCATCTTTATCAGAAGGATGTCTACAGAACGCTTCCTACAGCACTTAGCTCAGTGTGCATATCCGTGGGTCCCTGCGTCCAACCCTCGGGGCACCTCTCCGCCCCAGACAGGCTCCGTGTCATCTCCCAAACCCCCCCAAGAAAGTTTTCTCAGACAAGCGTAGGCATAACTCACAGTATCGCCCAGTTCCATGGGCCGGAGCCCATTGTATTACCATGACTAACTGCCAGGGAGACTGAGGAACATCTACTTAGGGGACTGGGAGGGAAGGGGAAGTAATTCATTTGGTAACCAACCAGCCGGCTGCAGCCACACTGACACAAGCAATGTGAGGACCACTCCCCGTGGTGACCCCGCCTGGAGCCTGGGAGTGAGCCGGGCATCTTCACCAGAACTAGGAAACGAGGAAATGCAAACAACCCAGCTGGGTTGCACCTGAACACATGCAAGGTGCCAACTCCCGCCCACCTGAGCAGCGCAGGGGAGAGAATTGAGTGGATGTTGCGGCTTGGGGGACACCCTCACCTGGGCCCTATATTCCAGAGCTGGCTTTTTTCAACCAGCCAACTCATGAGCACGTCCAGGAACGACCCACTTCGTGCTCTCCACACCTCGACTGGAGAGCTGGTTGGGTGCCGACGCCGGCAGCTCAGACAGCACCAGTGTGAGCTGGCTGACTTGGGGCCAGGCTTCAGACGCAGGGTTGGACTAGCAGAGCCGGAACGGGGGCACAGTCCAACACTAGTGAGGTCAGAGGACGCTTCATGGTGGGAAGAAAGGGTGCATTCATAGGAAAAGGTGGTGTTCAGAAAAAATTAGTAAAAGAAAGAGCTAAGAATAAGAATTTGACAGTTTATGCATCACCGTTCAGAGAGAGACATTAAATTACAATCTTAGTGAGTATTCATCAAACTCTGTGGCTCTCAAGCTTCTAAATATTCCACACGCCTTACATCACCTAATTCCATAACGACTCTGAAATAGCTTGTTGTTCCGTCTCTCCCACGGAGGAGGAAGCAGATGGTCAGGGAGTGTGAGGGACCTGCTCCCGTCTAGGTCTGTAAGTGCTCGAACCAGGGGTGCACCACGGGTTCTGACACCACCAACTGAGACTCGGTGCCCCCACCCCCCCAACCCCCCACCCCCGCCGCCCCGCATCACGTGGGACAGGAGACCGGAGACCGGAGCCATTGGGAGCCTGTGGCAGGGCAGGGGCCGCGCACCATGCTCCGCGCTCCGCCTTGGCCGGGATGAAGTGCTTGCCCAGCTGACTGTCTCTCCCCTTGGCTGGTGCCACCCCCAGGCCCCAGCAAACAATCGTCTCTACTCCAGCACAGGGTGTTTGAGAACCTGTCTTAGCAGAGCTGCTTTGGCAATGCTGATGCACAGCAACATCTGGGAATTCCTGCTCCAGACGCCCCTCCCGGGCTCTGATTTGCACATGGCAGGGTTCTGGTTACAAGCTCAGCCACCTTGATGGTGGGACACAGGGTGGCTGACACACATGCGAGTCCACTCACAGGAAATGGGTGCACCTGTGTGAATGATGGGTTAGCTTTCAAGTCTGTAGGTCAGTCTTGCAGAGAGTCGATCAGCACAAGTGGATCGCCTGCCCCCTCGCCAGCCTGCTCGTTGCACCTGGGTTTGAGTGGGGCGACCACCAGGCCTGGCTGGCCCAGGGCTTCCCTGCTCCAACTGTAATGGGGTGCAGCCAAGGGGGGGCACAAATGGGGATTTGTAATAGGGTCCAGAACGGGATGTTCAGGAAATATTAGGAAAAAATATATATATACAGGATGTCCTCACCCCCACCAGTCTGAGCTGGGGGATGGGACACATAAAGCAGGGCCATTGAGAGCTGTTTTGTACAGCAACAGTCTTGCAGATAACCTCTAAGACGGTCACTTAACATATCTATAACCTTTAACTGGTTTCATGGATATGTTAAACATATCCACACCTGAAATGTCACCAAGGCTCCGAGCTCCCTGGAACCTGCAGGAAAGACTTGGGCCCTTGGCCACCCCTCCTTCCTGGTGTGGAAAGAGGCCTCTCTGAGGTGGGGTTCAGGCTTCACCCTGCGCCCCTCACCCTGGCCTGCCCATGGTTCAGAGGAGAGCATCTACCCCCACTTCGTGTCCAGGATGCTTGCCTTGTGAGGCTGGCAGGTGATCGCGGGGCGGCTCGCTGATGCACTCGCCAGTCTGAATATTCATAAACAGGGGCTTACTGTTCCCCCCACACTCGGCGTCATGAATAATTCACGTGTTTGACAGCAACCCGTGTTGGCCAATTTCCTTAAAGACTACAATCAGTGTAGCCTGCGACTCCGGGACGCCGCCGCCGGCCCTGGGACCGTGCGCGGTGTGCTTGCAAGTTCCCTTCCGGTTCTTTCTTTGCCACGTTGAGCCGCAAATGCAGCGTAATTACCAATAATTCCACCTCCATTCTGAGTGTCACCACAATCAACATATTGATTGCTTTTTGATGATAATAAATGGTTGGTTAAATTGAAGGTTTGCGATTAAGCATGTTAGCTCCGATATTTACTTAATTCAGCTGCAGCAATTTGGGTTGCACATGGTAATTTCATAAAAAGCTTTCGAGAACCAGAGCAGTTATTTGAATGGAGTTATACGGGGAGCCCGTCTCTCCTGGAGTTGGGCATTTGAGTGAATTAGCCACGTAGGGGCTGGGTTTGCCCCCCAGCACACAACTCTCTCCAGCGTAAGAGCTCATTTCAACGCGTGAACGGAGTGGAGGGAAACTCGGGGAGTGACCCAGGCTAGCTTCTTGTTTTAGGGCTTGAAGAGGGAGGGACCAGAGGAAGAGTAAACGAAGCCTCATTCACACAAAACTTTGACCTCCGAGGTACAAGCCAGGGCCCACCCTGGCTGGATAAAGACAAAACCAAGCGTTATAGAAGAAATACAGAAAGCAGTCCGTTTGGTAGAGAAGTTGAGATTATCAAGATTTTGGCCCACAGCCAGGACACTTATTTCAAAGGGATGAAAATTCACTCTGCTGTGGAGTCCCTCAAGAGGAGACATAGAGATTTCGCATTGACCTGGTTTGGTGAGTAACGAAGAAGAGCCTCCTGAGAGGGGTCTGTGTTGGGAAACCCTCGCTGACCTCCTCCCGACGGGACGCCCACCGCCTCTCCCTGACTCTGCTGCACTGGCTCACTCTCGACACCTTGCTCACCGAGTCCTTGGGTGCACATGCACGGTGGGCTCCGACCAAGACCAGGGGCTCTCGGCTGCTTCAGTGACCTCACAAAAGACCCCCGAGCACCGCGGGCTCTTGCTCCTTCACCCTCTCAGCCCCAAACACCATCACCTCCCCTGCTTCCACGAACACACCTTGGACCTCACAGCACCATCTGGGATGATCCCACCTCTAAAACCTTCAAACACCCACGAGCTGGGTCCCAGGCTCCTGCCCCCGTGTTTCTTGTTTCTGCACTCCCCATGGTCTGTCCTCTCTGCACCCCCAATTCTATCTCATGCAGACCCCATTGCCCTGGCTTCGACCTCACTGTGCCGAGTTCCCACCACTGTGCGCCCCTGCCCTCCCTCCCACGGACCCGGCACAGCTCCAGGCTCTGAGGAGCCTGTCTCTGGGCCCCCTGTGCAGTCTGTGGGGCTCCAGTGAGAAAAACCTCACGACATGTACCCCCTGGGGCCACTCTCAGGATGCATGGGCCCCAACCAGGTCCACAGCGGCTGCCTGGACACCCTTCCGCTGTCTGGGCAGCATTACTCCTCCTCTCCACAGAAGTCATGTGCAACTCTCCCTCACCGTCCTCACCTGTAGTCCTCACTCTCTGCGGGGGACGTCCCCGCCAGGGAAGCAGGAGCCATCATTGGGAACTCCTGTAGCCTGGTGCTGCCCAGTGCCCATGTTTTCTCCCCACACCCCTGCTGCATCTTCCACTGCGCACACGGGGAGGATGGCGGCCTCTGGCCTCCGTCCAGTCTCTCCCCTTATGATCCAGCCTTTTGGGTTCTGCCATTGCTCCATGTTGTATCTGCTCTGCTGCCCTCAGAGTGCTTCCTTCCTGAAGTCTCTCCCAGGTCCTAGCAGTCCCCAAGGAGTAACCACACTCTCAGCTCCGCGTCCCTCCCGTGGGCAGGGCTCGGGGGAGGTGTCTGCACTGTGCAGCTCCTCCTCCTCCTCACCTTTGTTAGGGCCTCGCTCCTGCAGCCTTGCCTTCCTGGTCCCCCGAGGGTCTCCCATGGGCTCTCCACGTGCGTTGCTGAATCCAGAGGCCCCTTCAAGTCCTGATCCAGCCACGCAACTGCGTCCTTCCTTTGGAAGCCATCTTTCCTGGGCTCCTGGGAGGCCATGTCCTTCTCGTTTTCACCTGCCACTTCGGCCATTTCTCCTCAGTCTTTTCCTCCAGACACCTTTCGCTCTGCCCACCCTGTGGGTGTAGGGGACCCTCAGGGCTCGGGTGGGGCCCCTTCTCTTCTCCCCGGACTAATCTCCGCCACCTCTGTGGCTTTAGTGACCATCCACAGTGCCAGCTCAGCAGTGTCCCCCAAGATGGGACTCGATGTGCAGGAGATTTATCGGGGGGACCTCAGTGAAGGACAAAGGGGTGGGAGCAGAAGTAGGTGGGGACACGGCTAGGTCACGATGTCATCGGACCCTGGCAGAAGGAGAGCAGAAGGGAAGGAGGTTGGATGGGAAGAGTCTCAGGCTGCCAGACAACTCTGAGAAAGTTCCCTGTCAGGAGCCAGAGCAACCTGAGAAGTGGCCATGTGGCAAGCAGAGGGTGTGCCCCATGCAGGACCGGGGGGCCCCATCGTCCTTGCTCCCCAAAGCAGGTTCTCTGAAGGAGGCCCAGCACGCGTGTCAGCAAGCTCAGCCCTGGTGGGCCCCAGGTCCTGATGGAGCTCCTTAAAAACACATGTCTACAAGTCCCTTCCTGGAAATTTTGATGTTGTGGGACCACAATGACTCGCGTGACCCCTGGGGCCACAGACCTGCCTTCTTCACTCTAACAGCCGCAGCGCTTAGCATGGCGTTTGGCACAACACATAACACAATGTCTACGGACATTCCGTAAACACTCGTGTGTGAACGAGCGAGGAACGCGTGGGTGATGTTTCGCCTCCGCCCTAGACGTTGAAGGGCCACGTTCCGTAAGGGCTGCAAGCGGCAGAAAGAACACAGGCTTTGGACCGCAGCTTGGCCTCTTTCTGGATAACCGGGGAGCAGCGCGTACCCTCTCTGACCTTCAGTTTTCTGGTCCGTACACTGGAAAGTAGCTCTCTAGATGGCTGCAATGCCTCCGTGGACCGTTGGGCCGGACGTGGTGCCTATGCTGTGGGAGCCGCCCCCTCGAACGCCTGCCTCTCAACTCCCTTCTCCTCTGCCTTGCCTCCGTCTAACGCCTCCTCTGACCCAGTGTGAGACGCCTTCTTCTTCCCTTCCTCCAGAGACGGCTCCTTCCTGATGTTAGATCATCTCCCCCCCCCCCCCCCGACTTCCCCTGGAGCCGAAGACGGGGCCTCGCTGCCGAGGCAGACGCCGCTAATGGTTTTTGCAGGAACCGTGGCGTCAGACACAGCAGATCCATAAGTTACTGCACTTCCCAGTGAGCGAAGGAGTGGGCTCGAATTCCCAGGTGGGAAATGATGAATGTAATTGCCGAAGTGGATGCCATTAATGGTTTTTGCAGAAACCGGACGGTCAGATCCTTCATCATGTGGACACACGCACTCCCCGGAGCAGCCGGGGTGATAAATTCTGTTGTATCGCAGGTTCGTAGCCAGAGCTGAGGCATCAAAGCGCAGCCTCTGAAGTGTGAGCATCTGATGGGAACAAAGCAAAGGCTGGGTGACAGACCCTTCTCGCCCAGCTGTTCTGAGAAACTGACTCAGGACTCCTGCCCGTGAGGATCAGTGAGCTAAGTAGTTAGATCTGCTAGTCTTCCCTGGGTGTGTACGTGTGAGTGTGTGTGTGTGTGATAGGAGGGCTATGCAGAGAGGTGACAGAGGTGTCTCCTCTGTCCCTTCTTGACGCTCTCCTCCGCCCAGCTCTCTGCCCCAAGGCAGACTCCTATAGTCTTACTTCTGAGGCTCAATGGCTTGCCCGAATCCACGGTATTTGGCCAGGGAGAAGCCCTGAGGGGCCACCAGAGGGGAGAGGACATGAGTGTCCCGGCTCCTCCGATGACCCCCTCCTTGCAAAGGCACTTGGAAGAGCCCAGCCCAGGAACAGGCCTGGGGGAGGGGTCACCAGGCCTGCACGCTTTGGGTCCTTGGGCATTTCTAACAGCCACTGGCTGTTTGTCAGCCTGTCCCTGTCGGCCCTGAGGAGCAGAGAAGAAAGTTCTCTTTCTCTGTGTACAGGTACCCGTCTTTCCCTTAAAGTCTCCTGGAGACAAAAGGTGTGGATTTCAGCTGTTCCCCATCTCCTCCTCCTTCCAGCCTCCTTGTTCGCTGGGGCAGGGTTGCAGAGCTGAGCCCTCAGATGGACGTGTGCCCGCCTGCCACTCTGGCCAGACCTCTGTGTGCTGAGTGGCTCTGGAATGGACCTGACCCCAGGGACCAGCCAGGGCAAAAATGCACGGGTGTACGATGCCCAGTGCATGCTCCCTGTCACACGGAAACTAGCAGTGAGGCACACAGGCAGCACCCCCCACGCCCCCTCAGTGAGGGCTTGGAGCACCAGTACTATTCCCAGAGTTAGAGAGAATGAGGGATGTGGTTGTTGCTGACTCTCAGGCGCTGGTTCGGAAGGGCTCTCTCTGATGCACCCCGATGACTACAGACCCCTTTCAACTTTCTTTTCGTTTTCATTTTTGGGTTCACCTGGGTTCTCACGGGCGGAGCTGGGGCAAAGACTTGTCTGCCTCCTGGCATCACTTGCCAGACTCATAAGTGGGCTGTTCTGGTTCCCAACTGGCTCTGCTCTGCCCTCAGGGAGTGTATCTCCCAGCGGGAAGGCCGGCCAGCCCCACACAGCGCACATCTGCGGTTAGCCGGCCAGCAAAGTCCGCCGCGGGAGAGCTGACGGCACTGCCAGTACCAGCCTCTAGGGGCGCTCTGGTCTCTCCAGTCCCAGAGCTGAAGATTCTGCAGGAAAACCTACAGCTGCCACCCGACTTTGGGGTGACAGACGGAGCTCGCTGTCCCTAAGCTTGTGGGGGGCGGTCGGGGCGGAGAGTCCGCTGTCAGCTCTCTCATCCAGCACAGGGCTGAAAGTTCCAGCCAGCGTCCTGAGAGAACTGTCCCCATTGCTTGGTTGTCCACATGGAAAATCCCGAGGAATGAACACGAAGATCTTCTAGAATGAATGTGAGTTAGTTCGTCATGGTCTCAGGTTATAAGAAATTCATACAAAAATCAATAGTATTTCTGTGCCTAGCAATAAACACATAGACACTCAAGTGAAAAAGTCTAATACCATTTGGAATTTTTAGGAAACCAATAAAACACTTAGGCATATTCAGTATGTCTGAAAAAATGAATTATCTATAGTTATTGCAAAATCAGAAAAAGTTTAGTTCAATAAATAAAATATTGGTATTTCACAATTGTTCAATATTAATATAATTTACCAATATTATCATTGATTATTCTCATTTACCTGTTACTCCCTTAAATTCATTTTGCTAATTAAAAAAATATCCAAGCCCATGGCCCCCCACACACACATGTGAACACACATGCACATACATTTACCTAGAATTCAACACTCCTCGTCTGCAGGTCTGCTGCCCTGCCTAAAACCTGTATTTCTAACATCACGTAATTCCAAAATGCATGCAACCCCTGGCTTAGGCGAAACTGGGTATCATTCATTCCCTGTCATTCTGAATTAATGTTCCAAGGTCACCGGGGAGTGACCATCGGTGTCAGTGGAAGGACAGAGCGGTCCTTGAGCTTCGCTGCGCACGCCTCTGGTGAGAACGCCCCGTCTCACAGGACACGCCTGCCCTGGGAGCAGACCCCAGCCCCCCGCCTCCCCGGGGGGCCGCCTCTCCAGGCTGGTGACCCACTTAGTTTCATCTGGAGGTAAAAGCATGGCTTTCAGAGTCTTAGGGGCAAAATGAGCATCTTTTGAAAAGCACAAGTGAGCTGATTTTAAAATAAAACTTACACCCTTACAGTGCCTGATCCTGCAAATGGCAAAGGACAAGAAGAAAGTCCCGTGTCAAAACCAGCTCTGGACTCCATAATCACGCCTTCCTCTCTGGGCGTGAAGGCGCAAAGCTAAGCTGAGGGATGCCATTTCTTCCCCAAATCTATTTAAGGCAAACGGGGGGTTTAAGAAGACACATGAGCTACCTCCATTGCCAAACAGAACTCACACCTGTAGCAGACAGCTGCTTGCTTCCCAGGGTAGCTTGGCAGCCTGCACAGGTGCACCATTTTTGAAATCTGAGGGATTAAATTCAAGAGGGGAAGCGGGGGGCTACAGACCTCACCAAAGCATTGGGGCGCCGAGAGGACTTTTGATGATGAGGTGAGTGATGCACAGCGAACACAAGAGTCACCAGGGTGGCGGTGCCTGCGGTGGCGGTGACTCCCACCCCACCCCGAAGGCCTGGCAGCACGCTCGCGGCCAGGGTGGGCTCTCAGAGGACAAAGGGACAACGTGGGTGTTCTCCTCTCTGTGAGAGGCGGAGCTGGGGACACGAGCAGGGACTGCACATCCCCCAAAACTCCTCTTGGTTTCTGGGCTGGTCAGAAGACGTGGTTGCAAACAATAAAGATTTGAAGTAATTAGCCCTGGCTGGTGTAGCTCAGTGGATTGAGCGCGGGCTGCGAACCAGGCATCGCAGGTTCGATTCCCAGTCAGGGCACATGCCTAGGTTGCAGGCCATGTCCCCCAGCAACCGCACATTGATGTTTCTCTCTCTCTCTCTCCCCCACTCACTTCTCTCTCTAAAAATAAATAAATAATTTAAAAAAAAAGATTTGAAGTAATTAAACAGAGTAGAAATTAATCATCAGGAAACCTGAAGAACCAACCGGGCTCAGAAAAGGGGTGTGAACCAAGGTGGTCGAGCAGCTGGGCCCACTGCCAAGGTCATGCAGGCGTGGGTGGAGCCTCTACCGTCCCCACTGACTGAACTGAGCGTGACCCCAGGCTTTGCTACCCTGGGCCCTGGGGGATCTGCTGCTGCTACCAGCACCTGGGGAGCTGCTCCCCCCCACACACAACCACGCACAACCAGGATGAAAAATCAGGACCTCCAGGATCGTAGCCTGTACACTTGTATCTGAAATAAGCTCCCCAAGGCGATTTTAAAGATCCACCTGGTTTGGGAAGCAATGACTTAAATGTCAAAAATAAATCGAGTTATTGCCTTGCTCCAAGCCTCCCTGTTTGTTTTCTGCTCGAGATCACATTATTGCTTGTGGGAAATTAAGCTCAGCTTCCCTGGACTGGCATTCCGTGCCCTACACTCTCTGGCCCGATCCCGCTGTCCCAGACGGTATGTCCTCCTGCCCCCGCCGCACACACAGCACGCCAGTCCTACCAACAGACCTGTCTTTCCGAATCCATGCATACGCCCCCTCCACTCTGCTCCACTTTCGTCTGCTGAGAAGGTCTCCAGTTTTCGGGTCGTCTCCCCCAGAGCCTCCCTTAACCACTTTTCCGCTTTCTCTGAATGCCCCTCGGCACCCCGCCTCTCTCTGGACACATCATACTGTGACTTTTGATACAGAGTTTGTGCATGTGTGTTATCTGTAGTGATGGGTGAGAATCTGCACATCACCCGTTGTAAAGAGAGTAGTCCCTGACTGATAGCAGATATTCAATAATTACATAGATAAAAACCATCTCGGGAGTTTTTCCAGTCAAATGTGCAAAACACACTAACCCTGACAAATGTCCCCAACAAGGGGCAGAGCTGGACACAAATTCTAGTATCCTAAACAATAGTCTGCGTTCAGATTTACAGATCATGACTCTTGAAGAGAGAGGCCACCTCAACTACAATGTCACCCTATCACTGAGTTGAGCACCAATAAAACAGTGATTCACATAATTACATCACACCCTTGCCCTCAAAGTTACAGTTAAGAATGTCTATTAATTTAGAGCAAATGTTACTTACAAAAAGGTCACCTCTGTCCATGGTGACCAGCAGAGAAATACTGTAACTCTTTAGGTAAATATAACCTTATGTATTGCATACATGCAGCAGTGGATTTTGGATAGAAAGTTCCAGATACCAGGTGTCTGTTTCTTAAGAGGTCAGAGTTCAAAGCCCTAGAGTGACTGGCGGGCACAAAGGTGTTGGGCAAAAAGAAAGAAGGACAAGTTCTGGGTTTCTTCTCTGTGGCCGCCTCACGTCAGAAGGCCACCGCTGTGAAGTGACAAGTACTGTGTGTTTGTTTTCACTTTCCTCTGTATCGTGGATGTTTCCTCTACCTTTTGTTCAACAGCTGCAAAACCAAGTCGACCAAAAATGAAAACAGAAAAATAGAGCAAAACAGGAGAGAAAACGGGCCAGAGGAGAGCTGCACGGCTGGAGGAGAGACTCGGTGCGGGTAGCGCCCGGCGGCGGGCAGCGGTGCGCACTCAGGCCCGGCCTGTGCAGAGATGACTTCGTGACTGTATCCACGTGTTGAACAGGAGTGTGTGCTGTGTGTCTGGGGCTGTGGCCCTGAGATGGGGAGACCGCTCATTTCCTTGTGGAATTATTAAGTGAAAGAGACAAGCAATGAACCAGTGACTGCGCGCAGATTATTCCGCCGTGGTGACAGTCACTCGGAAGGAAATGCGCAGTCTGAGGATGTGTACCGGCCCCCCGGCCCCCCACCCCGCCGCACGCACCTCCTCCCTCCAGACCCGCAGCAGGAGACTCTCCCGCTCTCTCTCTGTCCGTGGAGTCCGTCCTGGCTCCTGCAGATCGTTAGAACTGGTTAGCGTCCACACGCCGCCTCCGTGCAGAATGTGGGGAAACCGATGCTTTTTCTGCGAAGGCTCCTCCACGGGACATAGCTGTGAGAAGAGGGATGGTCCCGGACAAGACTGTTTCGACTGCTGTCACTCCAAGAGCGAATCTCACTGTCCCCACAATGCAGAGGGGAAGCCTCCAGACTCGACCTCGACCTGTGGCCCACCCCTCCAAGACCCTTCAGTGGCAACGAGAGGCCACCATGCCCCCTGCCCCCACACCTGAGACAATGCCTCGAGGGAGGTGCTGACAGCAGGCTTGGTTCCTGGGCCCTCTCGGGCTGGGGCCAGGCAGACCCGCCCAGGCCCGCACCGACCATGAGGAACCGTAGTGCCCGCAGACTGGGGAAGCATTTGGCTTTCACAGCGGTCTGTCCCACTTCATTCTAGGTCACGGAGGCGGAGAACTGCTGTGGCCGAGGGCGGTCTGACGGTGGATGTCAACGGGGACGAGCAAGACTGGGGCGAGGCGTCGGCGCGAATGCATGGGCAGGGACCCGCCGTGTCGCACGCAGCGCCCGCTCACCCACCCACATTCGCCATCTGCGTTCCATGCCAGAGGATGCGGGGCAAGCACGGCGGCGTTCCAGTTTCTCAGCAATATGTTGCACTGAGCTGATACAAAGGAACCACCCTTAAATGATAATATTGCTGGTAAAAAAAAAAGGTCTAACAAAAAAATTTAATACATAGCTGAGCTTGGAAGCAAGGAAAGAAAATCCTCAGGTGCCGGAGACACAAACCAGAGAGATGGCAGCGGTGCCCTCGGACCCCTCCCCATGCGGCCCCAGGACTGACTCTGGGCGCAGGGCAGACCCAGCTGCAGCGCCTGAGGTGTGCAGCCGACAACAGGAAATGTTGTCACTGAGACTTGGTGTGAGAACCTTCTGCTCCATCCAACGCGACCGAGAGAACTGTTTCCCAGGTCAGGGTCGCAGTTTCTCGAGATGGGAGCTCTGGGCATGGGGTGTGACCAGCACGGATGGCTGTTGGGAGGATGCCTGGGCCGAAACTCGCTGAGTGGTCTGCGCCAACTCTGTGCTGGCCACCATTGCACGTCCACTTCATTCCATGGAGCTGTTCATAAAATAAATAAATGCAGGAGCTCTGTGATCTCAGACTTGATCTGCCTCAGTGAGTGCTATCTGCTAGTAGAAGCAGAGATTGAAGGCTGTAACAAATTTGCTTTTTTTTTTAAATGGTTTTATTTATTTGTTTTCAGAGAGAGGAGAAGGGAGGGAGAAAGAAAGGAAGAGAAGCATTGATGTGAGAGAGAGACATGGGTCGGTTGCCTCCTGCCCGCGCCCAGAGTGGGGACCAAACCCGCAGTCTGGGCACGTGCCCTGACTGGGAATCGAACCAGTGACTTTTCAGTTTGCAGGATAGCGTCCATTCCACCGAGCCACACTGGCCAGGGCAAAGGTCACCACACAACTGTGAATGACCACTTTGGGGTGTGACTGAGGAGGGTGACCTGGGGTGTGAAGAAACACCGCTGAGCCACACGGAGAGCTTCGAGGAGGCTGAGAGTGTTTTCTCTGCCTCCGGTCCGCACCGAAGGCCCCGGGTCCCACGGCCTGGTGCCGGGGGAGCTCTGAGAGAGCGAGAGTGACACATGCGTCCGTGTGGCTCACATTAGTGCTGGTTCTGTCATCTGTATCTATCTATCTGTCCTGACGCCCTGAGTAGCTGCTAGTCTGGGCTAGTCCGTGAAACGGTGGAGTGAGACACCCCCTCTGGGACACTGACCTCCTATGTGGCCATGCGGGTGGTGAAAGGAAAGCCCACACCTCCACCTTCATGTTCCCGTCCCCAAGTCCTCTCAGACAGACAAGCCTCCTGGCCGGGCTGTGCTGCTTGCCCAGGTCCCTCAGAGTCCGGGCAACTTGAAACCGTGGCTCTGATGGGAACCCCTTCTAGGCTCGGCCGGCTCTGCTACGATGCATGTCTTGAGATGACAGACGTGCCCCAGTGGGAACACATGAGCACAGTGCAAGTGAGCCCACGTGCGATCTTGCGAGGGAGAATGCCAGATGAGGGCAGAAAACCGGAGCCCGCTGAGCAGCACAGCCTGAACCTATGTGCGCGCATACCCCAGACACCCGCCGGCCTCCCTGGCTCACTGCATGTGGGGTGAGCGGTGCCCCTCACATCTGCTGCCACAATTTTCCCTCTGACTCTAGATAATGTACCTTCCTACCATTTGATGACGAACCATCAACTGGCCTTCCAACTCGCCCTGCCTCAAACGGTGTCGCATCTTTTTGTGGTGAAGTGCCGTGTGTGCTGTGTTCTTTATGAGCTGCCGTTTCCCACCCAGACAGCTGTTGTTAAATGACTGGACTGTAAAACAACCCCTTCCATTCATCCGTCCGACGAGACTGTGCCCCTGGCCTTGCCTGCGCCAGCCTCCCCGCCTCCTACGAGATGCCTGCTCTCGCTCGGACCCCAGCTCAGCCCGCTCGCGTGGAGGGCCTCCAGAGCCGCCTGCTTCTCGGAAGCTTTTCCCAGCCACACAGACGCCGCCCATCGCAGCGGCCAGTGCCGGACCGAGAGGGCCACCGGCAATCAGCCTTACGTCCGCATAGCTGGCCTCTCCTTGATCTCACCGAAAACATGCTTGCTCACTGTCTCCACTTGCTGACTTCGGGTTCGCGCCCCTCCGTGCAGGGTGGGGCTCCAGGCTCAGTGGGGGACCGCGGCCAACCTGAGCCTAGCAAAGGGGCCGCTGAAGTGCCACCCAAGGTGAAGGAGCTACAGCGCTGTTCGCGCCTGTGGGCTCACAGGAAGACGCCTCCACCCCTGAGGACACGTCCCCACGGTGCTGCGGTGGGTGACAGGGAGGGCCACTCCCCCGGCTGTCCTTGCCGCCTGCGCCTGCCGGCTTTCCTTGCCACGGCCTCAGCTTTCTCATGGGTAAGCGTCCTCTCTGTCTTTTAATGCAGATTTGGGGACAACTTCTTTCTCAAGTGCTTGATCTCCGGCTCTGCAAAGTCCCTTCCCTTTTTCCTAAAAGCGAAGGGACTGTGGGTTTCTCACAGCATGAAATTTCTCTGTGTCTTCAGCACCCTCCAAGTTTCAGCCAGAGAAGAGGCTACTTGTGAATTTCTTAACCATCTAACACGTACAAAGTGGTGCTAGCCCTTTCATTAGGTCCCTACATCCTTTCTAAATGCGTCACTGATGGAGTTTCTGAGTCCTGGCTCCCTCACCCCATGGTTCCCATCAGCCCTGTGAACTCTACCTGCTGCTGTGCACAGCAGGGGGATTTGTGTAAAGGTGACTGTCACGTTACAGTAGAACAATGTCACGAGTGCAGGGGAGACCTTGGAAGACTGATCTTGGGTCCAACAGCTGTGCTTGCACACTCATGTGCATGCTCATATGCACACACACACACACACAGCCTTGTTTAAACACTACCAGGCAGGTGGCCCGCCCTATAAGTTAGTCTCGGGGCCGACGGGAAAATATCCTTTCCGGGGTCAGCCCGCTGACCGTGGATGAGACGGGGACCGTTAGCACTGGTTAACCAGCAAAGACAAACGTAAAATCAACTAGCTCTAGTCAGTCAGGCGGAGCCACGGCCACCCTCGCAGCTGGCCTCTCAGAGGCTGGAACGGTACCAGTCAAAGTGGTTCCATCTCGGCCTGCGTCCAAGTCACGTGAGAACGGAACAGGATGACAGTTTCAGGGCTCCTGCAGATCGGCCAGATCAAAACCTCTAGGGTCACGACCCAGGAGCCAGCATTTGACAGGGGCTCAGTCCCCTCCCCCCTAGCCCCCGTGCATGGGGAAGCGCTGGACAGAACGTCCCACGGAGTGGCCGTGAGCCGCATGATCCAGAGTTGGCCATATATGGCCAAACCACTTCTACCTGAAGCAATGCCCTCCGACTCACAGTCCGTCTACAACAGCTTCGAGGGGTACAGGCCACGGTGTCACCCCAGGGTGGCCTGCTGTGAGGAGGATGGAGGGGGGCTGGAGAGAGGAAAAGCAAACAGCCAGGGAGGGGGTGACATCGCCGAGCGCTGCTCCACAGTTGGGCTGTTGCACTTACATCCCAGCTGCCTGTCACACGTGTTCAGAAGTCCTTCTGTGGAGCTTTGAACCAGAGTCTCGGGCATGCTCTGAAACAAAGACGGGACGCCTGCGGCTCCCTGGAGACTGACGCCTCGCCCCCGCGTCCAGCCACCCTGAGCCGGCACTCAGCTCTGGCTCTGCGTGCAGGCGGCTGGAGAGGAAACCGCAATTAAAATCCGAAGAGACAGGACAAGTGCGTCAGGCAACATAATTATTTTTCTGAAGAAGATAACGACCATTATAATGTGCTGGACAGTAATGTCTTGTAAACGCTGGCAGGAGTTAATGTGATGGTAACTTCTTTCACCTGGGAAAGTGAGTACTGGTGACAGTTCAAGTCGCAGATAAAATAACACCATGTGGCAAAATAACTCAGTACCCGTGTGCCGGGTGGGAAAAGCAAGCCCTGTTTCCCAGTGTGTGCGGGAGGGTGTCGGAATAAAGATGGAGAAAGAGAGTGCAAAAGTGCAGAATTGAAGTGGGTTTGCTATGAAAGTAATGGAATGGAACTGCCCTACGGAACGAAAAACCTCTGCACACGGGTGCTGGGGGGCACGTGAAGGGATGAGGAAGTGCAGACCGGTGGTTGCTGCGCAGCCACAGGGGTGTGGCGTGTGGCATCGGGAGCCCAGTCAGTAACAACGAGTGGCAGCAGGGGCGTCTGACTGATGTGGGGTCACCTCGCAAGGCACAGAAATGTCTAATCGCTGGGTCATACATCTAACCCTGCTGTGAGGCCAGATGTACTCTGAAAGTTAAAGAGCTTCTGCACAGCTGAAGAAACTACCAACAAAACAAAAAGACAACTGACCAAATGACATATTTGCAAACAACACCTGTGATAAGGGGTTAAATCCAAAACATAAAGAACCCATACAACTCCACACCAAACAAACGATCCCCTGGAAACACGGGCAGGGACCCAAGCAGGCCCTGCTCCCGAGAGCATCTAAAGTGGCCAGTGGCCGTCAGACACAGGACAAGAGGCTCCGCTGCACTAGTTGTTGGGGAAACGCACATCGAGTCCACAGTGAGATGCCAGCTCGCCCCTGCTAGAGAGGCTGTTACCGAGAAGACAAGGAGTAGCGAGTGTTGCGGGGGTTGTGGAGGAAAGGGAGCCTCAGTCAGTGCGGGTGGGAACGTAAACAGGTGCGGCCACTGGGGAAAAGAGTATGGAGACTCCTCAGAAAATGAGCAAGAGAGCGACCACAGGACCCAGCAGTTCCTCTTCTGTGTAACTACCCCAGCACTGAAGGACACACGCACCCCCGAGTTCACTGCAGCACCGTCCATGGCAGCCCACACAGGATACGCCTGCAGTGCCCTGCGATGGGTGACTGGGTGGAGCAGACGCAGTGTGTGTGCGCAGTGTGCGGGGGACGCTGCTAGACACGGGGAGAGACGGAGTCCCGCCGTTGGTGACACCAGGACGGACCTCCTGAACGTCGTGCTGAGTGAGACGAATAGGAAAGAGAAGCTAAGACCCGTGCGGTTTCCCTCACATGTGAGATGTAAAACAGAAAGCAACAGACAAACGGACAGACTCATAGACACAGACAGCAGTGTGGTGGCTGCAGGAGGGAAGGGGTAAGGATGGGAGGGCAAGGACTCGAGTGTGGGGTGATGGGAGGGGATCTGCCTGGGCATGAACCCAGGGTGCAGTGTGCAGATGACGCATCACGGAATCGTACACAGGTAATCTTAGCAACCCACGTCAGCCCCAAGTTTACTTTTAAAAAACAAAGTGAAATGGATTTGCTCGATCTCTTGGAATCACTCAGACAAGAACCACCAAGGGGAAAAGCATTGTGCCTGCTGTGTGACACGGCACCATGCGCGTGTCTAAGAGTCAACCACAGAATCGGCGACATGCTGGGGCCCCCAGCCCCTGATGCCAGCTGCCAGTCCATGTCACCTGCCCTTTTCTGAATGAGACCGTTCAGGAATGCTTGCTTTCCAAGGCCAGAGCAGGCGCTGAGCTTGGTGATGTATTTGGAATGAAACGGTGTGATATCTGCAGCTTACTTTGGAAAGGTGTAAACATATGTGACGTCTAGAGGGAAAAAAAGTGAATATGGCAAAATAGTAACCGTTGCTGGATCTCCAAAGAAGTATGTGTGTGTTCATAAAATTATTTGTTCAAGTATTCTGAATGCTTGAAAATTCCCCTAATTTAAATTTGGGGGGAGAAAAAGCAACACACAGTTTAGCCACTTCGGGTCACTAAAAGCACTGGGTCACCGCAGAACCCTAAAGTCACACCCACGCTGTGAGCACACTCCAGGCCCCTTCTCACAGGGCCCTCCCTCTTCCTCCGGAGGGGGGCAGGGAACCGAGTTGTCAGGTGTGGGGGACCAAGGGGGCTTCTGCAGACAGCAGAGTTTACTAAGTCTGCAAACCAATGAGACTGTAAAATAGAAAAACGTTTCTAAGTAGATGCGTCAGTGAGTAAAATTTCATTTATCAGGGCAAATGCCAAGGAGGGTTTATTCTTGGGGTGAAACCAGGGTTTTCTCCTGGAAGGGTCCCAGATGTTTGCGTGCGTATTTATTTTGCGTGTGTTACCTACACGTCCGGGTCGGGGGCTGGCCCGTCACGCACTCTCTTCCCTGCCAGTCCCCACGGCCCTGTCTCAGCCTCCCACACCTGGAGTGTGGCTCTGGGCCGGGACCGCAGTGCACCTGCCTCCTGAAGAGGACAGCGGCTCCAGCGGCCTCCTTCCCCGGCCAGTGAATTTTCTTGTTCACTGTGCTTGCCGCCAGGGCCACCAGCCTCCTGATCTCCACAGTCAGCCCCATAAATCCCGCTGCTCTGAGACAGGAGTGTGATTCTCTTCCCCCTCAGCTGCCGTCCCTGTGAGCCCAGCAGAGGACCACTCTCCGAGCTTCTAATATTAGCCCGTGGGCGACCTGCCCCGCTGACCTTTCCCAGCTGGCTTTCCCCCCACACACACACCTGCTGGAGCCGCTCTCGCCCCACATTCCACAGCAATGGAAGGGTCTTAAACCTCCCTCAGGGTCGTCCCCCTAGGAATGCGAGTTCCTGGCAGGTGATGCCTGCTGACAGTCTCTGTTGAGTGGGGGACCACCCCCCTCCCTGTAACATCCCAGTCACTGAGCACGTCTGTCCCCGTCACCGTGAGCACCTGCTTCCAGAGGCTACCCAGACTCCCAGTGCCTCGCTTCCTGAAGCTCCGTCAGGGTGACAGGCACTGTGCTGGCTCATCTGCTGCTGTGACTAGAAGCACCTCGTCTTGACGAAGCTGCGACTGAGGGGAAGTGGGTTGGGACTTCTGTTCTGAGCAGTAAACAGACACCGGGCTTTGGGGGCAGGCAAGCTGGGCGGCCCGAGGTTTTATCTGGTGCCCAGCGGGGCAGGCTGGCTTCAGCACCCTTCCTATGCTGAGCGGAGGGGAGTCAGATGTTTGAATGACCCCGAAGGTTGAGCCTCCGCCAGGCAGCACAGGCCACGGGGAAGAAGCTGGGACGGGAATTGAGCAGGCCACATGCAGTCACCGCCAGGGGTCCACCCTGGGGCCTGGGGACCTCATGTGGCCCAGGACGGCTATGAATTCGACCCCACACAAAATCGTAAGTTTATTTAAAACATGGGATTTTTTTGTGATTACATGCCTCAATGTATTTAACGTGTGGCCCAGAGATGCCAAAAGGTTGCATACCCCTCATGGTCCACCAGGGCCTCTGTTTCCCCCTTAAGGTCAGGGTCACACGCCTGCCTCCTGGTGGCCTCTGGAGTCGCCTGAGGGTAGCAGGTAGCGATGGCCAAGTGACAGGCGTCATCGTCCGACTCAGATACCTCGCAGGCTCCTGGGAAGATTTCCTGTGGGAATTGGGGAAAAGAGCTCGGAAAGTTTGGCCTCCTCAGAGGAATGCGGAGTAACTGACCTGTTCGGAGCACATTGCCGGAGCACAGGGTGGCCGAGGTGAGAAGAGGATGGAGTGAAAGGATAGGTGAGGGGAGGAACTCTGGGGGAGCCACGTTAGGGTCTGTGATGGGATGGGAAAGAGCCAGCAGCGTGGTGCCGAGCACAGTTTAACTATGGGCGCAAACACCCTCAGATAATGCACAGACTCTGACCCCCAGGCTCCACCGCTACAGGATGGAGTTCAGGGAAATAACAGTACGAATTTGCTCAATGTGTACATGGGCTGTTAATGGATATTTGGCTTGGATATTTTAATAGTATAAAAATAAGTGCCCATCAAAAGGGAATCACCTAAACAAGTGGCAGTGTTGATGTATTATAATAGCACAATTGATGAACAATGATATCAACATGTATTTAGCACAGAGGATACTTATCTAACATGTGCTGTACTGTTCCATAAAAATAAGGCTGGTCACAGAGTAACACGCGGAGCTCGGGTCGGTTTGTTTTTGGAGACAGTGTCTGTGTGCGGGGCGCGGAGCAGGCAGAACGGACTGTGTGGCTAACGTTCGAGGCCCGACCAGGGGCCCTGAAACGCAGTGGCTTCCAGCTGCTGCTGTTTCTTGAGTTCATGACTATTTGCAGGGCTGGCCTTCAGCCAGGCTCAGCTGAGCGGTTTTTCGGGCCCCATGTACCCTTCTGCACCCGTGGTCAGCAGCCTGTGGGCTGGAGCCTGGCGGGAGAGGGGCGGCCTCAGCTGGACAGTCCTTCCCGGTCTCTCGAAACTGTTTACTCTCGAACGTGTGTTGTCTCTCAGACCCAGACCAGTCTGGGTCAGCTTTGCGAGGCTGTTACTGCACACTTCAGCTTCCGCCAACAGGGAACAGCCCTGCAATCGCCTGCCCACCTGGCAGCTCCTCCTGCTGGGGAGCCTGCTGCACCCCGGTTCAAAGGAGCCCTCCTGCAGGCCTCCAGCTGCTTCTCATTCCCCAGCCCAAGCTGTGTGAGCTTCTGCAGACGCCATCTGCACATCACTTCAGGACCCTCCTTCAGGTTTTAGTCCCCTGACACCCGACCCCCTAAGTCTTGGCTGTCACCACAACCTTGTATGTTCCCTGCCCCGGCACAGCAGGTCTGGACGTGGTGAGCACGGCGCCTGCACAGCAAGACCTTGGGGCGCTGGAATGTGGGCACCTGATTTCCAGCAACTTGGGTCATAAGATTTAACTAAACTTTCAAAGAATTAATGTACAAGTTTATTTGAACACTTTGGGTTTGAATTTTTATATTAATGAATTCTGATTCACATTACGCCTTTTACTTTTAATAAATAATCGTGAATGTTGTAGAAGAAAAAACTCTCCCCAAAGCAAGCATTCCATGGTGGCCGTGGTGTGACCTCCTTCTTCCTCTAAAACTCGGCCTCATGCCTGTGGCCTCTCCCTCATGGGTTTGCCTCTCCCCTCAGTGCCCGTAACCCCTGAGGGCCGAGGTGTGGATCGTGCTTTCGTGTGCTCACTGGCCACGTGTGACTCTTCTTTGCAGAAGTGCCTACTGAAGTTCTTTGCTCCTTTTTTATTTGGTTATTTGTCTTCTAATATTTGAGCTGTAAGAATTCTTTGTATATTCTGGATATGAGCCCCTATCAAATACCTGATTTGCAAATATTTTCTCCCATTCTGCAGGCTGTCTTTTTACTCTCTGGCTGGCATCGTTTGCAGTACAAGTCTTTGGTTTGGACAAAAACCAATTTAATCCAATGAAATATATATTCTTCTTTTGTCACTTGTGCTTGTTGTTACACCTCCGGTGGCTCTGCCTCACCTGAATTCATGAAGCTTCACTGCTGTGTTTTCTTCCAAGAGTTTTACAGTGTGAGCTCTTGCATTTGGCTCCGTGACCCATTCTGAACAAACCATTCTGTGTTCGGTGTGACAGCAACCTCGTCTGGCCCACGCGGGCCCGCAGCTGTGTTTTCATCCTTTGTTTCATCCGCCCTCCCCTGTCAAGACCGGTCCTCACAGTGCAGAGTCTCTGTCTGGAGCCTCTGCTCTGCTCCGCCGATCTCCACGCCCACCCGCGGGCGGGCAGCACCCTGCCTCGGGTGCTCGTAGCTCTGCAGTGAGTTTTACAATCTGGGAGTGTGAATCCCCTCACTGCCACTTTTGATCTTGGGTAAGCTACTTAATCTTCTCTTTCTGGTTTTCTAATTCCGTTCAATGACGATAAAAAGAGTACCTCCTTGAGATGTAAAAATAAGTCCTCAAACTTGTAAGGGGAAAAACCCCGATTATTCTGTAGCTGCAGAAATAAGCAGCCACCACGATCAGATCTCACCCCATTCGGTCAGGGAAGGACAGCTCGCTTGAGAGAGGCCCCCTGCAAGCCCGAGGGTTGGAGCCAGCCCCTCATTACCAACAGCACAGGATGGAAACGCAGCAAATACGTCTGGGAGTGGCTGTGTCCTCCGTTTCCTTCGCAGGGGGTAGTGGTGCCTCCGTCCAAGGTCCAGCTCCGGGAAACAGGCTGACTCAGAGACCTGTGCACAGGAGGTTGATGGGGACAGGCCTGATTCCAGCTCCCTGGGAGCAGCACAGACCCCACGGGGTCAGGTGAAGTCCCTCTCCAGACGGCTCCCGCTTCTCAGGGACCCTACCCTTCTGACCGACCAGCCGTGAAACTGGGGGTCCTGCCCCTTCCCTCGGCTTCTATGATTCGCTGGAATGAGTCACAACTCACTAACGGCGCTAAGCTTGTGACGGCCATTTCATTATAAAGACTATAAGCCTAGAACAGCCAAAAGCAAGACACAGAAGGCCAATCGGAGGGACGCAGAGTCCGTGCCCTCTCAGGGTGGCCCCCGGGTGTGTCCCTCTTCCGGCACACCACTGTGCTCGCACGCCAGGAAGCTCCACACGCCCCCAAGTCCGGAGTGTCTGTTGACTGAGGATTTGTTGTATGAGTGTGAAAGGTCAAGTCTGTGAGACACACTTTGAGCAACAGGACGCAAAGCCGTGTTTCTCCGGGCTGCGATGCCGCACTCCCACCTGCTCGATGGCGGGCCAACAACGTAATTTCTGGGGCCGGGTAAGACCGGAGGGTGGAGACCCTCGTTGGAGAGTTACCCAGAGCAGCGGCGGCAGAGCTCACCCCCAATGACCGGGCCCTTCTGAGCACGGCCTGTGGGTCTGCACAGGCCACACGCCCGTGAGGCCAGCTGGCCCGACACACTCTGTTCCACTGCGAGTCTCCAAGGATTGGCCCCAGCAACCCAGTTCCCCGAGTGCCGTTTTCACTCTTCCTCCCCCTCCTCATCCCTCGCAGCCAGTACCTCACCAGGACCTGTGTTCTCCCTCGTGAGGGTCTCTCCAGCTTGTGCCCACCTTTCCAGGCCCACGGCCAGCCTCCCTAAGCCAGGCTGTTGTCACCTGCCACCTCTCCTGCCACTGGAAGCCTTCCACCAGGCCTGCCCTCTGCCTGGCTCCCCTCCAGGGAGGAGGCCAGGATCTCTCTCTAAACATGCAGATCTCTTGGGATCCCTACCCCACCCCCACCCGCCCTGCTGACAGCAACACTTCAGTGACACCCTTGCTATGGGCACAAAGTTCAAGCACCCAACCCTGGGTGATAAGGCCTTTCCGACGTGGCCTCAGCTCGCCGCCACTCTCCCTCCTGGTGGACAACCTTTCCCCTCTGTCCTCGTGAGCTGTAAGATCAGACCCTCGGGCACAGGGCCAGACGTCATGACACACTCGCAGGGGTGGCCCGGGGGACACTCGTGGGGGCAGGTGGGGGCAGGCGGTGGCCAGAAGTGGGAACCCTGCAGCCAGGTGGCCAAGAGATTTCATGCTTTTCTGCCTCTGTTCCCTCAAGTGTGAGGATGAGAATAAGAAAGTATCTGCCTTCCATGAAGGGCGCTCTCTGCAAGCAGGAAGCACTTGGAGACGGCGGAGGCAGCTCAAGCCACTGCGACTCCTTCCCTCCCCGTCACCCCGTCGCCCAGAGGCCCAGGGGCCTGCCTGCCTAGACTCCCGGGCTCAGGGCTGCCACGAGTCCAGGGTGTGGCTGACTCAGACTGCCGCTCCCACCCCGCATCTGCAGGTGGTTTTCTCTCCACGTGAGTTTAGCTTCCACTGTGACTTGCCAACTGCTCAGCCGTCTGTCTTGAAACTTTCCAAAGTCCCTAGAGTAGGAGCGGGTTGGGGCAGGACACCCCTGCAGGCAGCGGGGCAGGAGCGCGGGGGCTGTCCCTCCGGGGGGCTCAGAAGGGGCCCCTGAGGGGGTTGTGGGGGAAGCAGGCGTTCCAGGCAAAGGGCTGCCCGCTCCTCTGCGTGCGCTCGGCCTGGCAGCTCTGCGCTGTCCGCACTGGTCCCAGGGCTCAGCCCGAGGGGCAGCTGTCCCCTGTCCTTTACAACTTTGTCTCCGTGCACTTGTGTTGAAAAGCCGTGTATCGCCTTCATGTTCAACTAAACGTGTGGGTGACGCGGTGAACACGATCACACAGGGTCGAGTGCACCGGTCTGTGGTCTGGATACGTCCTCTGTGTGCGGCCTCGGGTGCCCAGCCCCCAGAGTCAGATCTCCTCCCGGCCCACGTATCTGAGCCCTGTGCTCTCTACCGCGCCCCCGCCCTCCCCTCTGGCGCCCACCACACTGTCGCCTGTGTCTGAGGGTTTCTGTCTGTCTCGTTTGTTGTTTTCGGTTTTCTGTCCCTCCTACGAGTGACATCGTTACCTTCACTTTTTTGTACTTCAAGTCACTGCACACATCTGTGAAAATGCTGCCTGCACTTAAGGGTAAAAAAAAAAATTCTAGAAATAGTTTCAGGAATATAAGGAATTTCCAACTGAAATAGCAAAGAGAGCACATGCAGATGACTGCTGACTGTAGTTATTCCCTTCTTTTCCGTGTTTTAAAACGACCCTCTTCTTTGGTAATCTGCCCTCAAAGCGTAATTGTGAAAAAGTTGGAGAATTCTGTAAACCTCTAAAATTCCCACTGAAAATGCCCCGGTGGCTGGGGCTCCCTCCCAGGCGCCCCGAGCTGTCGGGCTGCGTGTGCACCACTGCCTCTCACACCACACGATACAGCAAAAGTCGTGATTTACTGAACCAGGCACTGAATTTACAGGTGTGCAGGGCTGCTGCATAAAACAAGGCAGCAGTGACGTCACATAGTGTGACGTGTGTCCTTGCGCACACACTCTTTCCAGATCCGAGTGCTCGGGGTGATTCAACAGCACACTCAGAGCCCTGCAGTGTTTGCTTGCTGTCCGTACTTTTCTGCCCAAAATCTTAGCATAAAAAGTTCTAAAATATGTGGAAGTCGGAAGGCTCGCTCAGCAACCACCTGTGTGCCGGGCCTATCCATCCGTCCTCCTGCTGACGGGCACTGGGCCGTCTCCAGCTCCGACGACTGAGTGGAACTGCGGCCGGTGTCCTGGTGCGGTTCTTCTGTACACGTACCCTTTCATTTTGCTCTCATAATGGTGCTTTGGATGAACGTTGCTATTTGTGCTATTTGTGCCCCGCAGGGAGCGGCTGCTTCGCTCCCCACTGGCACATGGTCGCCCCTTCCAGACAGCAACCCAAGAGAGGTCCCCGCCTGCCCTTGGGGCGGCGGTGGCGGCAGGGCTGGACTTTGGAGTTCCGGGCGCTGAAGCCCAAGCCCATTCGCTTCCCCTCTGTCCTGGGCAGGAGGCGACCCCGCAGTAAACGCGGTCTCCCGGACTCCCCCACGGCGCTGCAGTAAGCTGTCCTTCTTCGTCACAGACTGCCGCCACCCCCTTTCTTCCCCTCTCGAGATGACAAGAAGTCAACGTGTATGAGCTTGCACTTGCTCTTTCCTTAGAATGAGCGAGTCCTCTGGGTGTGCATGGGTGTGTCGGGGAATATCCGGAGGTGAGGGGTAGGGAGAGGGAGGACTGCAGTCCTCGAGTTCCTCTCCGGGACTGCAGAACGCGATGGATAGCGACCAGAGGCTGGAACCGGTAGTCCCAAATAAACGCAGCTGACGGTCTACCAACCTCCCAGTGTTCCCCGAGGTTCGTACCAGAGTGTCTTCCTCTTTGCTGCTTGTCATCATTGTTAGCAGCACGTGGATCGGCCGTCAGCACTCTGGCTTCCTGGTCCTTCGCTCTCTGCAGTGACCTCTACTCCACATGATGACCCCTCCCACAGGCACACCCGGGGACTTTTGCACTCCTGTGCGCTCCACCGCTGACACGCGAGTCCCAGCCCTTCGCTCACTGAGTGCCTCCTTCCAGCTCCCCACACCTCTCCCTCCCCTGGGCCTTGGGTCTCATCCAGGCCCCAGGCTGCCTCCTATGTCTCCCCCTCCCTTCCAGGACCTCTCTTTTCTCTCCTTTATTTCCTCAGCACGGACCCCAAGTCACGTGTTACTGTCCCTGTATCCACCCCTCCCCTGGGGCCCTGAACCCAAGCTGCTTCAGGGCTGCTGAGAAAATCACACTCTAAGTCTCTCCAATGTTGACATGTCTTCCTCTGAGCCCAGCGTTCTTGGGTGGGGGCTTTCTCACACTGCGTCCCATTCTTCTCGCCACTTCTGCCACTTGCCTCGACTGCCCTTGTCAGCAGGCTCCCCTCAGCCCTGGAGAGGCCATGACCGCGTTTCTGTGTATGCAGAGAGCTCCCCTCACACCTGGAGAGGTGTGCTCAGCGGAGCTGCTCGGGGTCCTGGGGGTCAGGGTGCCGCAGAGCTCCGAGTCCCTGACCAGAACCGCAGCACCTCCCTCCTGAGTCCTGTTCCCTCTGAATGTCTGGAAGCCACAGGCACTTTCACAGCCAAATGAGCATCTGTCCACCCTCTACACCCACGTCGAGGTGGCTCCAGAGTGTCACTGGGATCCACTTCCATGGAGCATGCTGGCACTCGGTCACAGAGACTTGCTGAGTCAGGACCCCTGCAGCCAGCTGCCCGGGTGGCCCTGCAGGCGGCCTCAGTCAGGCAGAGACAGCGACCTCCCTCACGCGGTAGGAACCTCTTTCAAACCGTGCCGGCTCTCAAAGCTGCAGACCTAGAGCAGAGGACGTTTATTTCTAATGTCTGATCCAAACCTCTTCAGTTCATCCTTGATTAAAATTATTGTTGTGTCTCATCCATCGATAGCGGGAACCTGGGGCCAACGAGGCGCCAGTAGACATTCGAAGGTTGTAGAGCCGAAGCCGGCCGTGCAGCCTGTGGTGGAGACAGTCGGAGAGGGGCACATGCGCGCATCCGACGTTGGAGGACACGAGAGTGCAGATGCAGGCTGGGCTGGGGGACAGCCCCTCCTGGTGGGTTTGTATGCTCATAGCGATGAACTGGGGTCCCACCCCGTGCACACTGAGGAAGTTCGCCTGTTGCGTCCCCATTTTCAACTACAATGGTTCATTGCTACATTGCCCTTAATTTTGAGACCATGATGTCTGTTTTACCTGTTTTGAGAAATTCCCTGTCCTCATTGCTTGTTACAGGAATTTCAGTTTGAATCTACTCACCGAACGGATCTTACCGTAGTTAATTCAGTGAATATAAAGGGATGGTCAGGTTTCCCTGGAATTAGAAACGCACATCTGTCCCTGTCCTTTTATGGGCTGTGATCATAAAATAAACGACGATTCTATCTGAATCTTTTTTTCCCAGTATTTTGGGTGATAAAATGTCAACTACACAGAGGTAAGGCAAATAGCACCCACGAACCCGGCGCCCAGGTTCAACACCGACAAGCTGCCGTAGCTGTGGGAAATGTTTTTAAACGTTGATTCATAAGTCTGGCTTCAATTTAACAGTGCAGACCAGCCCCCTGCGCCCCCCACCCCACTGCCCTGCAGGGCCAATGGCTCAGGCGTCCAC
Organism: Tonatia bakeri; assembly: GCA_004024845.1. NCBI lineage: Eukaryota > Metazoa > Chordata > Mammalia > Chiroptera > Phyllostomidae > Tonatia > Tonatia bakeri. The sequence goes on from PVIA01001481.1 coordinate 239,830, forward strand.
CACTCCTGCCAGCATCGGGGTGGGGGCAGCCACTCTCTCCAGGGCTCCTGTCAGGAGGCGCATTTCTAGCTCTCATTTTCGTTTTTCTGTACAGATGTGCTGCACTGCTGTGTGGGACTCTTCAGGTCATCCTTCCATAAATAGTATGATGCATCCCAATCCGTCAGACCCTCGTGGGTTTGTTTTCTCGGGTTCCCAGCCTCTTCTCGCCCAAGGTCATGGCCAGTCCCTCAGGCAGCTCGGTTGCTTCACCCGGGCCTTTCTCTGCTCCCCATACTATGTGCAAACACACGATGTCCCGACCAATGACAACTGAGCGACTGAGCGTCTCCACCCCAGAGGCCCCTGCAGCCCCAGCAGGAGCAGCGCAAGCTCGACTTGCCGGCTTCCCAAGGACAGCAGAACCCGAGCCATCCCACCCGCTCCAGGCCCCAGCACCAGCCCCTCAGGCCTCAGCAGTCTGGTTCAGGGCCCTGGGCTCCTGCCCGAGCTGGGGTCACCAGCCCCCTCCCCCAGGAACCTCTTTCTGCTCCACAGGCCCCTCCTCTGAGTTCCTAAACACTGATTCTCCCACCTGGGGTCATGCTACCAGCTTTAGGGGGGTCGCCACAGGGGCTGCCCCCAGCACTTAGAGTTCTCCAAGTTCTTTCCCATTTCCCAGGCATCCAACTGATACCTATTGTGTTACCCTCAGTTTCCTCCATGTCCTCACACTGACAGGGCTTCTGTCTGTCTTCTGACTAGATACTGACGGACACAGAAATGTACTTCTGTTGGAATTCTTTTCTCCTTAGTTACATATTTATGTATTTGCAGTAAGTCAGGCAACACCATGCCCATGACTTTGCAGCTTGCTTTTTTCACTAATGTTTTATGCCCGTCTTTCCAGGTCAATCAACACGACTCTGAATAATTCTGCTCGGCAGCAACTAATACCCCATTAAGTGAACAGACGGTGATTCATTTCACTGCTCTCCCCAGATGAACGCACAGGTCAAGTCCTGATTTCTGCTGTCACTGAAACGGTACAGGAAGCACCCTCAGTTGTACATCTTCCTCAGCTAACACGTGTGTTTCTACGAAGAGGTTGCGGGAGGCAGAAGAGCCGCATCACCACACGAGACAGAGGGAGTTTCAGGACACGGCAGGCGCCCGACTGAACTGGCGGCGCTCACTTCCTGCCCCTTGCTGTCATCCGTGGTCCCGCCGAGGCCGCGTCTGCATTTCTGCCTTGGCTGCCGCCTCTCCCCCGTCGCAGCTCTCCGAGCCCCCTTCCCGTGCATGAATGTCCTTTCGATTCATTTCCCACGTGAACATTCTTTCGTTGTTTCCTGGAGGAAGGGTGCCCTGTTTTCAGAGCTCTGTGCCCGGCAGCGGACTTGCTGTCTGGGCACAAGGTCCCTCCGTGCCCCACCTCTGGGAGGGGCTGCCCGCGTCCAGCACGTCCCCACATCCCCACACCCTCTTCTCCACGTGCTTCACTCGCCAAGGTGACAGGGTCGCCAGTGAAATGCAGCATCTTTTCGTACTCCTGTGAACAATGTGGACTTCCCCTCATCTGCCCGTTTTCTACTGGGTTGCCCAGTTGTTGACTTGTAATTTTCCCCACTGATTTGACAATTTCTTGCATATCTTAAATAGTAATTTCCTTCACTTTTTCCCCCACTTAATTTTTATGCATTTTTGACAGCTTAATTCCTAAGCACTTTACAATGTTATTGCTGTGATAAATAGTGTCTTATTTTTCTACTGTTTCCTGTTGATCCTGGATCCGGCAGTCTTGTCCACGCTCTTGGGTTTCTCTGTGAATGACAATGTCGTCGACGAGTCATGCTGGTTTCATCACGTCCCACCGCCCACACCTACCCCTCTTTCTGGGGTCAGGTGCTGCGGTCAGCAGCAGTGGTAATACAGACGGCATTTGCACTTGGTTCTCGACTTCTAAGGGAACGTGTCTTTTTTTTTTCATAGAAATTTTATTTATTTATTTTTTAGAGAGAGGGGAAGGGAGGAAGAAAGAGAGAGAGAGAGAAACATCAGTGTGTGGTTGCCTCCTGTGTGTCCCCAACTGGGGACCTGACCTGAAACCCAGGCATGTGCCCCAATAGGGAATCGAACCAGAGACCTTTTGCTTCGCAGGCTGGTGCTCAATCCCCTGAGCCACATGGGCCAGGGCTAAGGGCATGAGCCTTGAAATGTTTTATTAACTGCTGTGTTTGTTGTAAGTAGAGATAAATACCCTTTTATCAGAGGCTATACAAGAGTCTTGACCGAGAGGGCTCAGCCCCCCAGTGTCTGCTTTGTTCAAAGATCAGCTCTGCCCCCTCCCCCACTGTGAACCTGGCAGATCTGCTCGGCTGTGCGTGGCTCAGCAGGCCACCTCGGCGCTGACCCAGGGTGACCGCTGAGGCTGATCCGCACCAGCACTTCTCCGAGGCCCTGAGCGCCCCAGTTCCTCGCAGGAAGCCCAGCCTGGCCGGGTGACCGGTGCCGACCCGCCGGCCCACGTCCCCTGTCTCTGCGGACTGAACGGGTTCCCGGCGGAGGCCTCGCGAGAGAGCCGGACCGCCTGCGCCGTGTGGGGCCTCACGTCCTGCCCTCTGAAACCCTCACTCACGGCTGAAAAAACGAGCACCGAGTTCCGTCAGTTCCGCCCATGAAGCCTCCCAGACGCAACCGCTTCTCTCCGTTCCCCGCCCTCCCCGCCCTGGGGGGCTCCCACCCCCCGCAGGAGTCCCCGCTCTGGAGACTGGCCTGTCGACTCAGACTCCTTAGCGTGGCTGCGTGCAGTTCTCAGGCCTCCGTGCCAAACGCCACAAGCTGGGTGGCCCTAAACAGGAGCGTCTTCGGTCACTGGTCACCGTCCGGCAGGCGAGAAGCCCGAAGTCGAGGCGTCGGCAGGGCCATCTGTGAGTCTGTCCCCATTTTCCTTGTTAGTTCAGTTTGTTCATTAGCTTCCACACGTGAGTGAGATCACATGGTACTTGTCTTTCTCTGATGGGCTTATTTCACTCAGCATAATGTTCTCCAGGTCCATCCATACTGTCGCAAAGGGTAAAATTTTCCTCTTTTTTATGACTGAGTGGAATGCCATTGTGTAAATGTCCCATAGTGGTTCTACCCATTCATCTGCTGATGAACACCAGGATTACTTCCATATCTTGGTGATTGTAAATAGTGCTGCAATGGACACAGGTGTGCTTATGTTTCTAATTGGCATTTTGGGTTCCTTTAGATATATTCTCAGAAGTGGAAAGGTGGGGTCAAAAGGCAGATCCAGTTTTAATTTTTTGAGGACCCTCCATACTGCTTTCCTCAGTGGCTGCACCAGTCTGCATTCCCACCAACAGTGCACGAGGGGTCCCCTTTCTCCACATCCTCGCCAGCACTTGTTGTTTGTTGATTTATGGATGGTGGCCACTCTGACAGGTGCGAGGTGATATCTCATGGTGGTTTTAATTTGCATCTCTCTGATGGTTAGTGATGTGGAGCATGTTTTCATGTCTATTGACTGTCTGCATGTCTGTCCTCTTTGGGGAAGTGTCTACTCAGGTCCTTCGCCCATTTTTTAATTGGGTTGTTTGTTTTTTGGTGTTAAGTTTTGTAAGTTCTTTGTAAATTTTGGATATTCCCCCCTTATCAGATGTATTGGCAGATATGTTCTCCCATTCTGTGGGTTGTCTTTTATTTTGTTGATGATTTTCTTTGCTGTGCAAAAACTTTTTAGTTTGATGTAGTCCCATTCTTTTATTTTTTTTCTTTTGTTTCCCTTGCCTGAGGACATATATCTGATAAAATATTGCTACAAGAAATGTCTGAGATTTTGCTACATATGTTTTCTTCTACAGTTTGTATGGTTTTGAGTCTAATACTTAAGTCTTTAATCCATTTTGAATTTATTCTTATGTGTGGTGTAAGAAGGTGTCTACTTTCATTTTTCTGCACATATCTGTCCAATTTTCCCAACACCATTTATTGAATAAACTATCTTTTGCCCATTGTATGTGGTTGCTTCCTCTGTAGAATATTAATTGTGAGTCTATTTCCGGGGTCTCAATTCTGTTCCATTGATTCATGTGTCTGTTTTTATGCCAGTACCATGCTGTTTTGATTACTATGGCCTTGTAGTATAGTTTGATATGAGGTAGCGTGATTCCTCCAACTTGGTTCTTTTCTCGGGATTGCTGTTGCTCTGTGGGGAACTTTCTTGGTCCTCTCTCCTTATAATGACACTAGTCACTGGATCTAGGATCTGCTCTAGATCCAGAATGATTTCATCTTAAGATCCTTGGGTAATTTCATCTCAATAATTCTGTTTCCAAATAAGGTCTCACTCTGAGGTTCTGGGAACATGGATTTTGGGAGGATACTACTCAGCCCACTACAAGAGCCTGTAGGCCTTTCGTGACACATGTCTGCTCACCCATTCCACCTCCTTTCCTTCCTACAAGCTGCACCTCTGAGCCCCACAGAACTTTAGGACCATATGCGTGCCACATGTTGGGGCTTTGCATTTTCTGCAATGCGTTTGGGATGCCCTTGCACCCCCCTTTGCCTGGTTCCTGGGGCGTTTCAGGTTCAGCTGCTCTGGAGATTCCCAGCGCTCTCCACCCCCCCACCCTGCATTTCCTGCACTGTTCTCCCCATGGGCCCTGTGCCAGCTCTGCCTCAGCCATGGAGTGTGCACTCAAGTTCTGCGTATAAATACACACACACACACACACACACACACACACACCCCAGAGATCCCCCGGGGTCATAGCAGGGCTGAAGGCTCCTATTGCCTACTGGTGTTATCGCTGCTGTGACATCCTCCTGCAATGGGTCACTCTTGGGTCTGTGCCACACGGTGTCCGCTGACCTCCTGCCCTGCATGCTGTGGAAAGGCGCAGCCCACTCAGCTCCAGACCATCCATGGTGCTGGACAAGGATGGTGACCGACTATGGTGCCAGCACAGTATTTACTACACTACACTTTTTGTTGTTGTTTTAGAGTGCTCTCGGCCTGCTTGCGACAACACTCGCTGTGAAATGGCCTTGCGTGACCCCACAGCGGCCTCAGGCACGTCCTGCTCACTCTCTCAACCGCTTCACTTTCTCCTGCGCAGAATTCAGTCTCGGGTGGTTGTGCCGCACAACCCACTGCACAAGCTGGTGGCTCAGGAGTGCCTGGCTACACAGCACAGGCCGGGTGCACACAGGCTGGATGGTGAGATGTGACAGTGCGATCCCCAGAACGGCGCCCCTGGCAGTAAGTGGCGCTGGGGTAGTGGCCGTCCTTCCAATTGCTGCCCCTTCTCATCTAGGCCTCGTTCCCCAGCTCCTTCCCACCCAGACCGCCACAGAGGGACCAGTGGCTTCTGGCTCGGTGCTGGTTTGCTGTTGCATCCTCAGTGCCCAACACAGTGCCTGATGGCACCCTGCCTGTCATTATAGAATGAACGAATGCATAAGTGAATGCATTCATTCTTTGAAAAGTAGTTCACATGTGGTAGAAATTTCCAGGTGTTAACATTGATAGGCAATAGCATCTGTGGTGGTCTCTTGATCCAGACTTCCCTTTAGCGAGAATGATAACTCAGTTCGGGGAATTGAGGGAAGCACCCTGTGAATGCTGGCTGTGATAGTAGGCAGATCCAACACCCCATTCCATTTCGCTGTTGCATGTGTTGGAAACCCACGTTACTCTGACCAGAGCCTTGTTCACTGTGATGATCCTGATCAAACCGTGTGAGGTTCGCCGTGACAGCCGTACGTTGGAATGATGGTGTTACGGCATGAATGGGTTTCAGTTTCGTAAGAACATTATCTTTAAAGAAAGTTGTGTGGGTGTTTCTGTAACGAGAAGAACAGCTGCTGCTGGAAATGGGGAGGTGTGCACACCTGCAGGTGAGGACACTGGGAACCGGGCCCTGGAGACAGAAGTTGAAGCGGACACTGTTGACCACCTGCAGGGAACTCCCTGTCTCGTCCCCGGCGTGACTTCAGTCACCCAGGCGCCCTGGACAGAATGGGGACAGGGAAGTGTTGTTAGGACGATCACACGCCTTTTAGTCCACCATTTTGGGAATAGAAAGCTCCCAGCATTCTCGAATTTCCTATTTTTCAGTTGACATAACATCCAGCATTGAAGAAACACGTGGCCAACAGCCCGGGTTGCAGGGAGAAAAGAGCTGGGAAGCCCAGCAGGGCGTGAAGGACCCCGACTGGCAGGACATCAGAGGTGGGACGGTCTTGGAGGGTGGGGACTTCCCCTGGAACCCCAGGGCCCTGGGCACAGAAAAGTGCTCGTGAGAGCCAAATACCTCGGAGAGGGGAGGGTCCCGGGGTGATGGACTGAGGGGGGAGGGTTTGAGCCTGCTGGGCATTCAGACAGCAAGAGGGTGGCTTTAGAGAGACAATGGTAGCCTTTGGTTTACTTTTCCCTCCCTCTCCCCCCACTGCCCCTCTCTGTCTCTCTCTCTCTCCTTCTCTCACACTCCCTATCTCTGTCCCTCTCTGGATTTTTGGGAAGTGCTGTTCCATTTTCTTCGCCGGCTACCTATCTCCCTGTGAACAAAGGCCGCAGCCGGGAAGAACCAGACATCCTCCTGCCACCCTCATTTCTGGAAATCTATCCATTCATTAGTTTTTCCATTCACTCACTTACTCACTCTCCATCACTCAGCAAACACTTATTGAGCCTGTACTCTTCTGGGTATATAACTTGTCTTCCAGATCGATTCCTTCCAACCCTTTGGCTGTTGCTAACCCGTGGAAAAAAAACTCTTTGCTGGTGGGAGATTGCTGACGTCAGTCCGACATGAGTGAGCCGGGCTGGGGTGCAGACCTGGCCAACGCCCCCCGCTCTGCACGGGGCTGCTGCAGGACTCCGTGCAGCACGGCCCTCACACCCCTCAGATGCCGACGCGGGGGTGTGAGATGGGACAGTGATACACACACTGGACAACACACACACCAAGACTGGGACTCATACACATGAGAGCCAGGGGACCTGCCATTGCAGCCTCCAGTGGAAACCATCCTAATGGCCCTCAGCAGTAGCACGGAAACATAGAGGATGCTGCGTGGCCTTTGGGTGGGTGAACTTCAGCTACAGGGAGCAGCAGGGATGAACTTATGTTAATGACAAAACAAGACACCACAGAGTATGGACAGTGTGGTTGTGTTTACATGAATTTCAGAAGCAAGCAAAACTAAACTCTGCTATTTAGGGGATGTGTAAATAGAAGATTTTAATTTTTAAATTATATCTTATTGATTATGCTATTACAGTTGTCTCAATTTTCACCCTTTGCCCCCTCCACCCAGCACCCCCCACTCCCTCAGGCACTCCCCCCACCATTGTTCATGTCCATGGGTCATGCGTGTAAGTTCTTTGGCTGCTCTATTTCCTGTACTTTATTTTACATCCCTGCGGCTACTCTGTAACTCCCTGTTTGTACTTCCTAATCCCCTCACCTCTCACCCATCCCCCCACACACCCTCCCATCTAGCAACCGTCAAAACGCTCTCCGTATCCATGATTCTCTGTTCTTCTATTTTGCTTTGTTTGTTTTTTAGATTCCATTGTTGATAGATATGCATTTATTTACCATTTTATTGTTCATAGCTTTGATCTTCTTTTTCTTAAATAAGTCCCTTTAATATTTCATACAAAATGGTTTGGTGATGATGAACTCCTTTAGTTTTTTCTTGTCTGAGAAGTTGTTTATCTGCTCTGCATTCTAAATGATAGCTTTGCTAGGTAGAGTAATCTTGCATATAGGTCCCTGCTTTTCATGATTTTGAATACTCCTTGCCAGTCCCTTCTAGCCTGCAGAGTTTCTTCTGAGAAATCAGCTGACAGTCTCATGGGAACTCCCCTGTAGGTAGCTAACTTTTTTTCACTTGATGCTTTTATGATTCTCTATCTTTAACCTTTGGTATTTTAATTATGATGTGTCTTGGAGTGGGCCTCTTTGCATCCATCTTGTTTGGGACTCTCTGTGCTTCCTGGACTTGCATGTTTATTTCCTTTACCAAATTAGGGAAGTTTTCTTTTGTTATATTTTCAAATAGATTTCCAATTGCTTGCTCTTTCTCTTCTCCTTCTGGCACCCCTATGATGAGAATGTTGGACCTCTTGAAGTTGTCCCAGAGACTGCTTATACTATCTTTTTTTTATTCTTTTTTCTTATTGTTTTTCTGATTGGGTTTTTTTTTTTTTTTTGCTTCCTTATGTTCCAAATCATTGACTTGATTCTCAGCTTCATCCACTCTACTGTTGATTCCCTGTAAATTGTTTTTTATTTTAATTAGTGTATCCTTCATTTCTGGCTGGATCTTTTTATGCTATCGAGGTCTTCACTAAGTTCCTTGAGCATTTTTATAACCAGTATTTTGAGCTCTGCATCTGATAGATTGCTTATTTATATTTTGATTAGTTCTTTTTCTGGAGTTTTGATTTGTTCTTTCATTTGGGCCAAGTTCCTTTGTCTCCTCATTTTCACAGCCTTCCTGTGTTTGTTTCAATGTATTAGGCAGAGCTGCTTTGACTCCGTGTCTTGGTGGCATGGTCTAATGTAGTAGGTGTCCCATAGGGTCCGGTGGCACAGCCTCCCCTGTCATCCAAGCTAGGTACTTGAGATGTGGCCTTCATGTGGGCTTAGTTTATTGGGAACCGCTCTGCCTGGTTTCAGAAGCTGTAACACCCATGGCTAAGGCTGAGTGAGCAACCTTCCGGCCATAGGCCACTAAGGAGACAAAGCTTATCTCCCTGGCAGGAACTTTTCCTCTGCCCCTTTTACTTCACCCTGCCTGGCCTCCAATGCTTGATCAGTTAGCCAATGATGGGTAAGATTCCTCAAGGGAGGGATGACCTAACACAGGCACGATCACAGGGGCCCCCAGGGAAGGACTTGGGGGGCTATAGCAAAAGGGGGTGATGGACCCTCACCCCTTGGCTTTAACATAGCCTGAGTCCTTATTCTGTATGCAAGAAGTCTTCTAATCTCTTGGCTGCCTTACTTCCCCTGCCTGACTTAAGCCTGAAACAATGACAGAGGGTGGTGCAGCCAGGGTGATCAGGACTAAGAAAGAACGTATAAAATCCTGTGAAACCTGCTTTGCTAAGAATGTTCTCAATTAAGTGATAAGGGTCCAAGTAGGAAACGAGTTTGTTTCCCAAAATTTTGTAGTCCTTTAGCTAACAGACCCTGACCCAGAATAAGCCTTCCTAGTTCCTTGTATGTTATCTATTGTTTGATCCTTACTGCCTGACAGTTATTAATGAGCTTTACCTGTATTCCTGTGCAAAATGAACCCAATAAAAGCCCATTGAGGAAAAGGCTCTTGGCCCTTCTCCTTTAAGAGATCGGCCACCTTTCCTCCCCAAGCAGATCATGTCTTGGTAGACTTATTCTCATCCGTGGTGGCTGGGGGTGGGGGGGACCCTATGGGAGGAGCCCCCCACATTAGTTCACTCTCCTCTTATAGGTGAGCCTTGGTTGCTGTTGGCAGATCAATGGGAGGGATTTACCCAGACCAGTCAGTGGCAAGGACTGGCTGTGACCACTAACCACCAACCTCTGCCCTCTGTGGAGGATTAGCTGTGCAGGGGCAGAGTGGTGGTCTGTAGCTGTCCACTGGGTGCACTGGCCCTGTGGTTTCCTGGGTGGTGCAGGCCAAGGTCAGCCCCCACTTGTGTTCTGCCTGGGGCCACCCTGTCTGAACTGTAAAGCAATCTGAGACGGCTGCCACTTGTGCCTGGCTGGGAGATTCCCAGGCGAAGCCAAGCTGTCAATCTAGACAAGCTACTACTAGTGCCATGTGGGGGCCACTTAGCGAGAGGTATGGGGCCTAGGGGCTCACTGAGGCTGGCTCTTTCTTGTTTGAGAGGATTTAGGAAGTTGTGAATCAGGAGCTAAGACCAGTCACTCATATGGAAAAGCCATTCTTTACTGTTTGGATGGGCTTGTAAATTGGGTGGGACAGAATCTGCAGGGATCTCCAGGGTGGGGCAAACAGTGTTAGTCAGGTTGATGGAGTCTCAGATATGGCGCCAGCCTGCAGGCTCTGAGGCTTTCTAGATGAAGGGCTGAGAAAAGAGACAATGGCCTTTGTCCACCTTTCTGTCTGGGAGAAAGCTGTCCCTCAGCTTTTGCCTTGATGGTAGACACTTCAGTTCCTCCCTGTATGTCACTGGTGCCTTTCGAGCTGCTACTTGAGTGCCTAAGCTCAGAGGGAGTGAGTGTGGGTAAGTCCATGAATGAGTTTTTAAGAGGAACTACTTGGGATTCCAGAAGATTCTTCCACAAACTCAGTCCGCACTGGCTTTTGCAGCCAGAAGTATGCAGACTTATCTTCCTGGCATTGAAACCCTGGGTTGGGGGAACTGGTGTGGGGCTGGGACTCTACATTCCTGAGACGCCCCTCCCAAATTTCTATCCACCATGCATGGATATGGGACCAGTCCTTTCTGCCCCTCCACCCCTCCTACCAGCCTGGATGGAGGTGGTGTCTTTAATTCCATAGTTGTCAGACTGATGGGGGACGCAAATATTGGAAAAGTTTAGTTTCAGGTAATAGCTAATAAGCTTAGTAATCAAGGCATGTAAAAAGCTACTGTTTCAGGAACTGCAGGTGTGACCCACCCTGACTGACTCCAGCAGGCCAAGAGCAGTTCCACCTTTGTGCCTGGGGGGACTGCAGGCCCTGGAGACGGAATCTGAGCCATTCTGCTCCCAGGACACAGATAAGGAATCAAGGTCAACAGATGAAAGAATGCTGCAGCTTTTTTATCTGATTAACTTTTCCCTGAATTCCAAACCCCTGACCTACACTTTTCTTCTTCTTACAAAAAATGTCGGTTTGGAACGGGAATGGAAGACGGTCTGCTAGGGTACAAACCCGCCGTCTTTTCAGATGGTCGGCATGTGAAAAAAGTGCCCATAAAGATTCAATCCCTGTGGCAGGCAGCCCAAATGCCAGCTTTCCCAGTTTGAAGATTTCCATTCCCCTCAGTTCTGACAGCTCTGAATGATGGTTGTTCTATAGCTGAGCTGTATTTTTTATGTGGTTGTGCAAGGAAACAAGCCATATTTACCTATGCCACCGTCTTGACCAGAAGTCCACATAGAAGATTGTTTAAAAGCTAGAAAGAAAAACAATGAAGTGGTTACTATAAAACCAGGAGAAAAGTGACCTCCAGGAGAGAGGAAAAGGGATGTCACTGGGAAGGATCCCTGGGAGCGGTTGATGCTTTGGGGGTGCTGGCCCCGTTTGACCCCTTGCTGTAGGGCAGACTTCACCGCTGTCGGTGTTACTTAGAGACACAGTGGGGTGCTTATCCTCCAATGTCACCTGCCTGGACTAGGTAAGAGGCTGGGCCCTGGACGGGTACACGGAAGTGTGCTGGGGGCTTCCCTCCACACGGCTCTGTCTGAGAGAAGAGCCTTCTGTCTAGCGGTCTGCGTACCCTGTGAGGGGTGGGGGTCGTGAGTGTAAATAAAGAGAAAAGTCTCACTGATGCGTAACAGTGAACTCTACCGCTTGATACAGCTCCACCTCATGGTGTGTGACACCGAACGCAAAATCCCCAGGAAGGAAATACGACTGGTGTTTGTGAGAGTGGAAGTGGGGGCAGGGGAGCAGGGAGAGAGGAAACGAGGGAAATCCTTTAGAAATTCCACCGGAAAAATAAAATTAGTGAAAGGCCAGGTGCAATGTCCCCTATACCGTGACATATTAGAACATAAAGTCAGTTGAGATCTCAGTGCTCAGATATCTGAACACACTGAATAACTCACCTGCGGCAACACCCGTGGGATAGAAAAGGCCCACACAGACGCGCTGGTGTCATGTCGAATGACCACGGACAGCTGCTGAGGCTGGGTGCATGGAGTGTCCTGCGCTTGGGGAACACAGCTCTGGTTTTGACAGGTAGGACGCCCAAGATGCCATCTGAATAATGAACACAATGAGCCTTGGCAATACGTTTTCAAAAAGAATGAGTTACCCTTTGCACTCATTTTCAACTGGAAAACAGCGCTTCTTGCGGGCACCTCCCGTTTCTGCTCTCCCGTCACCCACCAGGCAGCTGCACCGCTCTGCAGGCAAAGCAAGCACGTGGCAGGGGTTCCTGGGACCGAGAGCAGGGGCGTTGTCGGATGCGGCGGGTGCCCTGGTCAGGGACGGGAGCTGGCCGCACGTGCTGGCAATGGGAGGTGTCGGAACTGGGAAGCAGGTCAGTTTACCCATTAAAAGTGACAGATAATTTAATCTTGGGCTAAATAACTTAAACATTCCGAGGCTCAATCCCCTGGTCTGCCAAGCAAGCAGTGAGCTGCATCAATAGCTTTGCCTCCTCAGGAGGCTGCGAGGGTGGAAGCACAGACACACGGGGGCGGGCTGAGTGCTCGACAGACACCGGCTCCTCACCGTCTCACACATGTTGACTCGCACGTGGAAGCTTTGGAGAGTCAGGCACTGTCTTGAGTGATGGGCTGGCCCAGCGATGCTGCCCAGCCTGTGCTCCGCAGGGGGGAGGAGGCTGCTCAGAGGGAAGGAAAGGGGGGCTGTGAGCGAGGCTGTGAGCCTGCAGTCCCCCAGCCTCTCAGCCGGAGTCAGAAGTCCCACTGACCCTCCGTTCATGGACATTCTGGGTAAAATTTAAATGTCAACAAAACCCTACCTTTCAAAAAATAATTTAAATCACTGATAGTGGCTTTCTTTGCACTTATTCCCAGAAGTGGGATCACTGGTTCATTGGGCAGTTCCATTTCTAACTGTTTGGGGAGACTCCACACTGCTTCTCGCAGGGCTGGCTCCAGTCAGCAGTCCCCCCAACAGTGCCCAAGGGCTCCCCTTTCTCTCGAGCCTTCTTGCCATCTCCTGCATCAAGTCAGTCTGTGTCTGTCCTGCAGGCTGGGGTTCTCTGAAAGGATGGCCGAGAGCCAGCGCCATGCTGGGGGTCACAGGGCAGGCGTACTCTATGACCTTGGGGGACACGGTCTGAATGCAGAGTGGTGGGGGGGACTGTGGGGGGGAGCAGGCATCCTCCGGCTGGCATCTTCCATAGGCTCCTGCTGCGACTTGGGTCGAGCCACTCTGGTGACTCAGGTGCCTCTGTGTTGAAGGGAAAGTGACGGCCATGCTTGACTAGCCCTTTGACGGCTAGGGCATCAGAAGAGGAGACGCTGGTGTGGAGAGATGTGGCTGCAGCCTGCATGAGTGCGTGCGTGGGGTTCCTGTCCCCAGGAAGGCTCGGTGCAGAGGCAGGGACAGCCTTGGGCGGGATGAGGTGGCCTGTGGGGCCCTTCCGAAACAGGAGTCAGAACTTTGAACCAAACCAATTACTTATGCCTGACACACTGAAGCATGACCTTCATGACAAAATGAGGGCCAACTAATGTGTGTCGGTACAGTGACATCTACAGACTGAGGCCTGATACACTCATTGTTTGGGGAAAGCAGTAGAGAGAATCATAGTTCCTGTGATTTTTACAAGACCCACAGCATAATGACCTGCGAACTTGTTCTTGTTTTGTGGACTGCAGGCCCCAGTCTGCCGGACTTCGCGATGCAGACGAGGGGCCTCATTGCAGCAAAGGCCTCACTGAGCAAGTCTGCAGTGGACGGTAGTGGCTACAAGGCACTACGGAGAGTGGCCGTGAAGAACTGGATGAAAAATGAGTAACACTGAAAAAGGAGTAATCAGGAGTCTAGTAAAGACTCCTGGGTGAGGGGCAGGGACAGCCACCTCCATGGGCCAGGAGTCTGATTCCATTCAGCCCCTCAGACGGCAGGGTCATGAGCAGCTCATGGCGCCTGACCGGTGATTTTCGGGGCGCAGCGAGTCGGCCAGGGGCTGCTTCACCACTGCGGGGCCTCTGCTTCCAGTCCGGGCTCCCAGATGCTGCGCCTGTCTTTTCTCCAGCTTGTCTCACTCTCGCCTTTCCACCTTTCCTCGGGGTGCCCTTCCGTCACGGGGCTGTCGCCCACTTCACCCGCCCTCCGAGTGTCGGTCACTGACGGCCAGCTGACTAACCTAGTGACTAGCTGTCCTGTTTTGCCCAGAAGTGAGGGGATTTCGGGGTGCAGACCTCCAGTGCTAGAACTGGGCCCGGCCCAGGCGAATGAAACAAGTGGGTCGCAGTCCTACTGAATAACTCCAGCTGCTCAACCTGAGGGTCCTCTTACTTAACCTGCCCCAGACTCGTGGACCGTCTTCCCTTCACCTGCATCCCTGCCTGCACGCCCTCTCACCGCGGCCAGCCCCTCGAACTGCCTCTAATGCCAGAAACGCTGGCGTCATCCCAGGCGCTCCCCCCTGGCTTATTCCTGCACCCAGTCAGCGAGGCCTCGGGACACCTCCTTAGAAAGCTATGTCTTGGGCCCTCAGCTTTCTCACCCCTCCCTCGAAGACGGCCAAGCTGCAGCTGCCTGCATTTCCCAAGGACGGCGTTGGAACCTCTGGGTGCAGCCGAGGGCTGGGCTGGCTGGGTAGAGGGTGGCAGGGTTGTTCTCCTTTGGGTGTCTAGAGGGGACAGGCTCTGAGGCAGAAGCCTGCCCTTCTTCCAACATTGTGTAGCTTTTGTATCTTATGTGGTTTTAGTTTGTATACTAATCCTATAGAAATAAGATAATTAAAAACTCACAGGAAATGCTAACAGAATTCAGTTGTTAGGGTTTAGCCTGAACTGATAGGCTTAAGTGATTAATGCGTGTAGAAAGCTGTTATTCCAAAGTTGTGTAGTATTTAAATAAAAACTCCTTTCCTTTATCAATCCCCCCCCCAAAAAAGAAAGAAAACTGTGTCTTTTTCATTGCTTTAACTTCGTTATCATTGCTTGCAGGGAATATTGCTAAGGCAAACTGGTATAAAATGAAATGCTATTTAAAATATTTACCCCCAGGGTCTGCCTCATTATCTGTATTATTTGTGTTCATGTTTCTTTACTGATAAACATTATTAGTATACCTTAGTTTCAATGCCAGGCTGAAAAAGTGTTCCGGAGTGGAGGGACAACAGAAGCCCTGGCCGGGCGAGGGGTGCAGATCCCCCCTCCAACTCCCTGCAGCCTGGCCCCTGCAGCGCTGGGTGCTGGGCCAGCTGCCCGACTGCTCGGTGCCAGGCTAGTCTGGGACACAGGCCCAGCCCCTGCTAGTTAGAAAAGACGGGAGAGCGCGGTGTGGGGCGGAGCCCCTTGGTCTGAGGAGGCTCTGTAGAAGGGCAGGGACGCAAGCGGGGGGAGTGGAGCCTGGGGGTCAGCGGCCCTTGGGTCCATCAGTCTGATTGCTGCGACCAGAAGGGGTGAAGCTGCCCCAGTGCACCTGTTGCTCTCGGGAGCCCCTCTCTCGCAGTCACTTGTAAGGTGACCTGCAAGCCTCATTACGCTGCTTGAGGTTTCTCCAGGGATAGGTCAAAGGGTGGAGCCCCACAGAGTGGAAAATCCTGGGAATGACGCCTTTGCTACCACGAGGGTGTGGCTGTACCTTGTAGGGCAATTCTGCCACGGGAATGCCACCGCCAGTTTTCCTGGCTGTGGACAGAATAAAAAAATAATGAATTCTTACAATATGCCAACCTTTTTCATTCGCTCTGTGATTGAGTCCTCGGAGCAGCCCAGGGAACTGTGTGTGTCACAGATGTGGAGGTGGAAGGGATAAAGGGTGATGGACGGAGACTTGGCCTGGGGTGGTGAACACGCAGTCCACCCCAGTGGGGTGATGTGCTGTGGGCTTGTGCTCCTGAAACCGTACAGTTTTGCTAACCAGTGTCATACCAATCAATTCAATAGAAAGGGAAAAAGCATAGATGTGGAGAGTAAATCTTAGGCCAATTTGATAATCAGTCTATCAGCAAGTTAGTGACAGAGCCAACATTGAAATGCAGGTATGCGTAACTCCAAAATCACTACGATGTCACAGCCCCAGGTTATTGAAACGCAGGTCATTTATTTACACAACAGATGAGTTCTGTGTGCCCACTGCAGGCAGCCACTCTCTGCGGCTGCAATGATCAGGTAAAAGGAAAGCGTGTCCCTGCTCACAGAGCTCAGGCCTGGTGGGACAGGTGAGCCCTCATCAAACCCTCACATGGGGAGACACGGGGCTGCCGCAGGTGTGGGCACTGGGTTCAGCTGTCCAACGTGCCTTAGAAACTGCCCCTGGGTCTTCCTCTGTGACCCACCCCTCCCCACTCTCTGACGGGACATCTGAGGTGCGGCTGACCCCACCACAGACCTCACTGAAGGTCGCAGGGCCCAGCCCTGCACCCACGTGAGCTCAGTGATTGGTTCCAGAATGCTTGGAACGTTCAGGCCGGGCCAGTGAACAAGTGCAGGGACGGCCCTGGAACCGCGAAGAACGGCAGGCACGCAGGTGCGTGAAGGTCTGATCGCTGGGTCGCGCACCTGCAACTCACATGACTGTGACTGAGAAACTGAAAAAGAATGCGGTGCGCTAAGGGACAAACGCCCGCTCCGAGCAGAGGGCGGTGGCGGGGGCGGGGCGACCCCGCCGGAGCAGGACGCCCACAGAGGGGAGGGGAGCAGAGTCATAGGTTCCGGGGGAAGCTAACAGCACACCGGGACCCAGCTCCCAGGAAACACTTCAGTCATGTGAGCCAGTTAATTCCCCTTCCTGCGTCAGGTCTTTGATCGACTGGTTGATTGACTGTTTTTTTTTGTCTCTTGCACCTGGAAGAGAAAGGCACCCTCTCTCTGCGGCCAGGGGTGACTTCCCTGAGGAGCGAAGGGGACTGAGACCTGAAGGAGAAGCAGGAGGGTTCATCAGGCACAGAGGGGAGGGGGAACGACCAGGCGCCCAGCTCTGCAGCCTGGACCGGGCGGCGCCGCAGTGACCTACGGAGGCGGAGGGACAGCCCACGTGCATGCAACAGGGGCTGCAGTCCAAGTTGCAGGCGAAACGTGGGTCCTGTGGCTACAGTTCTGGAACATGGAGAGAGTTTAAGCGTGGAGGGGGTAGGGTACTGGCGATGTTATCACTGGGTTGTTCCTCGGAGAACAGAGGGACGGTATCCAGGGTGAGCACACACACGAGATGAAGTCCATGCCGCCCTCTATGCCAGACGTTCACCTTGCATGTAAACAAGCATCTGGAGGTGGTCGTGAAAAATGCGAGAGCCTAGGAACATGCTGGACAATGCCCCAGGGACACGGTCAGCCCAGGACGGACAAGGGGACATCGTATAGGACAAGTTACCTCGTTCCTCAACAAATGAATGCCACGAAAGAGAAGAAAAGGGGGGAGGAGAAGGGGGAGGCAGGGGTTGGACATTGTCTGGGTTCTGGTGGAAAGAAAACAGCAGCAGAAAGACCTTTGCGAGCCAGTGAGTCAGCCGGGGTCAGCACTGAGTCTTCCCTGGTCCTGAGAAAAAGCTGTTTTCTTAGGTGTGGCAATGGCGTTGGAGTTTATTTTAAAATGGCTGATCTTACATGTCAGAGACACGTAACTCAAGAATTTACAAGTGAACTGATAAGAACTCTGATTTGCCATTACGTTCACAGTTATCGAATCTGGGGTGCTGGAAAGTTTTATATTAGTATCTTATTATTTTCTGTTTTTTTATACTTGCAAATTTTCATAATTAAGAGATTTTTAAAATAAATCCTTAAAACAAAAAATAGATTATAAAATTTGGGATTAAAACCGACTAAATTTCAACAACTGAGAGTAACCATAAAGCTGTAAAATCTACCCAAGGTACCAGTGAGACAGAGAAAAGCAGGATTCAACACCACCACCGCCACCAGAAATCCATGCTTGGTGCCGAAGAAAACCATTTTATTGTTATGCCTTTCCCTCTGTCCCCTCCCTGCAAAAGGACTGGATCCTGCGAAAACTCTCGGCCTGCTATCCTGTCTTCCCAGGAGAGGCAGGCTGGCCTGGGGATTTGGTAGAGGAGATGGGTTAGAAGGCATGTGGTTCATCACCCACAGGGTGGTGCAGTGACCCCTGCATATGATGGTCTGGGTGTCAGCTCCCTCACCACTCAGAGCTGAGTGCAAAGCAAATGGAAAGGATCTTGCCAGCGTCTTTGCTGCATTGCTGTTTGCCAGACACAGAAGAGTCTCGCCTCCTTATCTTCCTCAAGCACCTTTAGGGGTGGAGCTGCTGAAAGGAGCTGCTTAAGGTGCTCCCAGCACCAAACCAAAGCCCCAACCTCCGCAGCACAGAGCTGTCGATGGAAGGAAATGGGGAGGTGGGAAGCAAGCGGCACTGAAGCCAGAATGGCCTGCAGGTCTTGGCCGGCACCACGTTCATCTTATTGCCGTGGTTGCTGATGCACCGAGTTACTTAGTGTCACTGAAACAGTAATGAGCTCAGTTTCAAATTTACTTCACTAACTTACGTTATCTCACAACCCAGCAGTTACTGGTTGGGAACTGCCCTGCCTGGTATCAGAGGCTGTAACCCCCACCTAGGCTAAGGCTGAGGGAATGACCTTGGAACCGTAAGCCAGCAAGGAGACAAAAGTTATCTCCCTGGCAGGAGCACTGCTTCTGCTCCTTTTTACTTCAACCTGCCTGGACCCCAATGCTTGGTCGGTTAACCAGTGACGGGTAAGATTCCCCAAGGGGGAACGACCTAAGACAGGCACGATCACGTGGGAGGCCCCCAAGGAAGGACTTTGGGGACTACAGCAAAAGGGGTGATGGACTCTCACCCCTTGGCTTTGACAGAGCCTGAGTATTCAGGGTCTACGAGAAAATCTCCTAATCTCTTGGTTGCCTTAGTTCCCTTTCTCCACCTAAATCTGAAACAATGACAGAGGGTGGTGCAGCCCTGTGCTGAAGAGGGTGGTTCCCCAGGTGATCAGGCCTAAGAAAGAATATGTAAAATCCTGTGAAACCTGCTTTGTTTAGAATGCTCTCAATTGAATGAGAAGGGTCCAAGGAGGAAGTAAGTTTGTTCCTTAAAGCCTTTTACAGCTCTTTGACCCTGGCTCAAAATAGGCCCTCAGACTTCCTTGTTGTCTATTGCCTGATACTTTTTTCCTGGCAATGAGTAATGAGCTTTACCTGAATTCTTATGCAAACAAACCCAATAAAAGCCCGCTCAGGCGGAGGAATGGGGCGTTCTCCCCTAGGGGTTCTCTCCCCTAGGGAGGGTGGCCCGGTGCACTCCCCACTAGAGGGAGTAGCCGTCCCGTTCCTACTTCCCCACAGGACCTGGTTGTCTCTGTGTATGTTTTTCTCGTGTGTCCACAAGCCATCCACAGAGTTCTGCGGTCACCGCCGGGTGCAGTGGCCCCGTCAGTTACTACCTGATTTTCCACCCTACACACTCATCTTTTTTCCCTGCTGCTCTCTCACTGAATTTGTGTTATGAAAGAAATGTAATCCACATGGATTTGACACTTCTGTTGTCTGTATGGACAGCCAGAAATGTATAGGAAAACAGTAGCTGATTGAGACAAAACCTTTTGGCTGGGTTTTTCCGAGACAGACTCGCATCGCGCAGGAAATGTACGAGGGCCGAAACCCCTGCTGCAAAGGTACTCACGCACAGTGAGAACCGCAACTGCCGGACGGAGCTGCCGCTGACCCGGCCGGTCCGAGAGTTCGGGTCTCGAGGAATATGTACGCGGGCACGATGAGAAGTCCACTGGTTGAATGTGGAATTAGAGCAGGGAATTTATTTTGTTGTTATTGTTAAGTTGTAGAAATTCTTTATATACCAGGCCTGGCACAAACAACGCCCCCTTTTTATTACAAAATCTTCTAGTACAAAATCATAAGCATGTCATCCTGTAACACAACAATGTCACACTCAAGCACACCATCTGACATTTTAGACAAACTGTTTAAATTAAAACTATAAATTATGACACCCATATTATTACCCTGCCTACCACA
Source organism: Tonatia bakeri (assembly GCA_004024845.1). Classification (NCBI taxonomy): domain Eukaryota; kingdom Metazoa; phylum Chordata; class Mammalia; order Chiroptera; family Phyllostomidae; genus Tonatia; species Tonatia bakeri. Next base: position 259,695 of record PVIA01001481.1, read on the forward strand.
CTTAGACTGGACCCTGTATTCTAGACAAGGGCCCCCTTGTCAGATAGTGATTTGCAAATATTTTATCTCATTCCACTGTTGTTTGTTTTTTAAGCTCAGCTTGATACTCACATTTATTTATCTGCCAGGGCAGCTGGACAGCAGCTCCTGTTACCTGAAGAGACTGTAAAACCCACCTTGCACCCCCCCACATGTGGTGGAAGTGTAGGGTCCAGCATGATCTCCCTCCCTACAGGGAGCCAGTGTCCTTGTGCTGCCTGAGAGCAAGCTTTCCTTCCCACGTGGTTTTGTGATGCTACCTTTTTCACATACCAAGTTTCACGCATTTCTGAGCTCTTCGTTCCATCCCGCTGGCCTGTCTGCCTTCCTCCGTGAGCTTGTGGTATCGTTGCTATTATGACTTTGGGCACATGTGACTGACTGTATTCGTGTGGTCCTGAGTCAATTCCTCATAGATTTCAGTGAAAGCAGACTACCATGCAGGTTTCTTTCCCTTGCTCGGTAGGTATGATTTATATTCTGAGACAGGGCCCAGAGCGACCACGTGACTCTCTCAGGAGTGACCGGCAGCAGTAAGTTTTGTTTAGTTGCACTCGTTTCCCCCAAGAGTGGGAAAGGTATTGATTGCATCACGAGTGTCAGAGGGTCTTCACTCCGTATCAAGCAGCTAAGATGTTTAGCTCGATCCTTGTCACAGGGTTTTTCCGCTTTGAGGGTGTCCTCCGTACTCTTCCTGCAGGCCCCAGGACACAGGTGCCAGGAATGGGGGCCGGCTTTATCAGGGCCCCCCACCCCCACCCCGGAGCTGCACGGACCTGGGGCATCAGCTTACCCCTATTGGGGGCGGGGTTTGTGTCCACCGCCCTTCCCTGGACTTGTCTTGGATGGGATTCCGGTGGCCTCCTTCCCCATGAACTGAATCTCTCTGGGTTTGGGTTCCCGGACAGAAACTGCCCTGTCACTGCCACCTCTTGTCCTCCGAATGGTGCCCTTCCCTGGGTCCCTTCTCCCTGCTGGTCTTCTTCCGGTAACTTCCAGCTGTCTGTCTCCCACACCTGCTGGCTGCAGGGAGAGGTAGGCAAGGAAGTCTGCAACCTTGATGTCCGGGGAAGGGGCTGAGCAGGTGGAGAAAGCCATTCTGTTCGGGCTGGGTGTGCAAACATGGCGCGACCCTCGGCCTGGACATGGGCAGCAGCGAGGCCTGGAACTGGCACCGGGGGCTTCGGGGGGCTGGGCGAACCAGGACACACCAGAGGAGCGGGCAGGAGGGGCTGCCGAGCCTGGGGATGGGGGTGGGGGGTGGGAGTGGGGTGCACCGAGCAGTTCCCGGGATCCTGGGAAGGCACCTGGGAGAAGTGCCCAGTTTTCAAGGGGTGGGTCTCACTCCGTTGAGCTGCAAATATTCTCACCCCATTTGTCTCCCCAGATTTTCAGTAAATTCCGAAGGAAACCGGACTGTCCCCTGTGGGCAGATCTTGTCCGCGTGCTGGTGTGTGTGTGGCGGCAGGGGGGGTGGTGCGCATGTTCGGAGCAGCCGTGGTGGAGGAGACGGACCTGACGGACCGGCTCACGGGCTGCGGGTTGGGACACCATCCGCCGACGGGCCGCGTTCAGGGTGGTGGCAGCGCGGGCCAGGGCCCGGGAGGGTGAGCGGAGGGAAGGAGCAGGGCGAGGAGCCACCGCTGGTGAGGCAAGCGCCTAGGGTCCGCTCTGAATGCTTTTGCTTCACATGTGCGGGGGGGTTGGGGGGGGCGCGAGAACGACGCCCACGCCGGCCTCGTCCCTCGCCGACAGTCACGGGGATCTCGGGAGAGGTCGGGGCTCCCGCAGCAAGGGCGCTGGTCCACTCTGTCTGGACCCCACGGCGCGCGGGCCGCCTTAGCTATCAGCCCCGCCCGCAGCCGCAGCCCACGGGCGCCCGGACTCATCCCTGCGCAGAGCTCCGCTGCAACTTCCAGCGGGTCACAATGAGCACGAATATTTTAAAAGGAAAAGTATCTTTTAGAAAAACGGGTAAAGCTGGTCACTCCGTACCCGTCACCCCGTCTCTCCTGTCCCGACTTGGGCCCTTTTTCGCTCTCCGCTCCCCCCACCCCCGCCCCGGAACCACCTCCCTGGCCTCCACCCCGACGCGTACCCGCCCTCGTCCTGGGTGAGCTCCTCCGGCCCAGCCGCTCTCCTGCGTCCCTGGGAAGACCCGCGGTGGGCCGGCCTGAGACCTCCCAGCGACTCCCCGGAGGCTCCGCAGGCGGCCCGGGCGGCTCTTGGCTGCCCTCTTCTGGGGTCAGGCCCGCCACTCCCGGTTGCGCGCGCCACCTGTGAGGTCCCTCTGAGCGACTGTGTACCTGTCAGTGCAGACAAACGCCTGTCTCCCCGTCTCTTAAATGCCGCAGCCGGTTCGCCAGCAAGGAGGATTTTGTGGAAGAAAAAAAAAAAAAAGAAAGGCTGAGGCCTCTCAGGATTAAAACATTCAGTGAAAACAGAGACCCTTCCTTATCTGGTGCTGTTTGCTAAACACTCAGTTCTCAAAACCTCACGTGTAGGTTCACATCTTAACCGTTAATAAATATCTCAGTTTGTAACTGTGCCACACACCAATCACATTATATAATAATCACAGTGCTCTGGGATGGCTGAGTTTTAAAGGATAAACTGAAATATGCAGATCAGGGGAAAATACCCGATGTTCCTAAAGCTCGCAGCTCCCAGCCGGCCTGGGAGTGATCTGAGGACATGGGAAGAACCTGCTTTCCTCCTCCTACACACACACACACACACACACACACTCTCTCTCTCTCTCTCCTTTAAGAGATTATGAAGAATTAAACCACTTAAGATCTCTAACTTTCTATTCCTTCTCGTCTCTAGCTGTGAACATACTTGTTCCCGAAGAACTCTCTTCCCAACACATGGAAACCACTGTGAGGTTCGGGGCCAAACAGAGAGAGGACGGGGCAAGTGAGAGGAAAGGGGAGCATTCGCACACCCTGCCAGCAGGGAGTTGTGTGGGCTCAGAGACTGAGCCAGCGGTTTCTGCTACAGAGAAACACGCACCACCCAAGATGCCAGCACGGCCCCTGCGGTGTCTGCCCGAGAGAAGGGAACCGAATGCAGAAAGCTGCGTGCAAGAGTGCTCACTGCAGGTGAATCCGCAAAGGCCCCCAACTTGGAACAGCTGCGGTGTCCACTGACACTGGACGGACAAGCACGTTCTGACATGCTCACACGACAAAACGCCAGCGTCAATGGAGAAGAGGACGCCGGAAGCGGCATGGGTGCATCTCACAGCCGCAGCGCAGAGGGGGCACAAAGGGACACCCGCCCGTCCGCTCCGTTTCTTCAGGGTGCTGGAGAAGACAGGCAGGCAGCGCTGTGCTGGGGGCCTGGCATTCAGGCGGCCGCCAATTGGGGGGTGTTGGCGGTCGCTGACTGGGCACGGGCTAGAGAGAACATTCGGGGCGACAAAAATGTCCCCCATTGTGCCCAGGCGTGGTTACGTGGGAGTGCACGCAGGTGAAACGTCACTGAACTGTACTCCTAAGAGCTGTGCATTTTACTAAGTATGGCTCAGTCCTAACAGAAGAGGTAGAATAGACAAAGAAAAGGAGGTTCTAGAAGGAGCAGCGATGGGGCTGGGAAGAGAGCTGCCAGCCGGCGAGTGTCTAACTTCCCATCCCATAATGCTATGAGATCCTCCATCCCATTCGGAAATAAAGTATTTTTGAAAGTTTGTTAACTCTGCACAGTATCTCTCAACATCACAGTGGTTCCCCGAGTGCTGCCCTTTGCTCGGGCTGGGCCACACTTGGAGGGCTGCACCTGGGCCCAGGGTCTCCACGGGTCCACAGCCGCCAGCAGCAAGGCTCCGCGCTCTGACGGGCCCCATACTTGGTTTGGTGCTCTGCTGTCACAGCCTTAACCGTTTTCACAGTTTGGCCTTTGAACTTGGGCTTTGCAGGTGCAGCTTGGCAGGACTGGGAAGCTATTCAGGGTCATGGGAGACGTTCGCAGCTGGCGTGTCTGCTGTCCACAGCTGTCCCATTGCATGTACCACATGTGATGCCATCGCCGGGTTAAAATGGTTCCTTGCCTGTGAGTTTACTCTCTCTAGCATCCCTGGGCATGAGAAATACTATTCTATTTTTTCCACATTTTGTAATGGCTTCTCTTCAGGTTCCGCGATCGGCCTGCCGCTTCATCGTTGACGTTATTTGCAATCAGAAGAGTGAAAATGTATTGGCAGCACGAAGGTTATAGACATGGAGAACTTGCTGAGAGCCCGTCGTGCCTCGGTTTACCTCAACTTCAGAGCCACATGCCTGCCACTGAAGTAGTTCGAATCCACCTATTTCTGACAAAGACAAACAAAAGTTGCTTTGATGTGAGTGTAAAGTTGTGATAAGCAGCAGGACCACTGGGAGCTGTGGATAAGAGCACAAGGAGAAGTAGCTATGGCAACAGTCCATTTAAATGGTCAGCTCCAGAGCTTGTAGGAGCTGCTTGGGAGTTTCAGTTTGAGCAAGGTACTCTCTGCTGACCTGGGAACTTCGTGGAGACCCTTGGGGACTGCCCCCCGGACGGCAGCCATGCAGGCGGGCCCACCCAGCCACCCACCCTGGCCCCCCATTGCCCAGCAACTGCTCCAGCAGGACCCTCCTTTTTTGCGGAAAATTTGCTCTGGGTTGTCTTCATTGTCTTCCCACAAAAGGGTCGCTGTGTGAAAAACCTGGACTTCATTCCTCTGCCTCCCCGGCCTGGAGCAGTACTGTGACAATCTGTCACTTGTTTGCAGTATGCCAGTCCTTAATTTGGCTTTTTAAGAGAGATGATCCTGTATGTTCTTGGCTTTTGAAATTATTATAATTCCCAGAGTGAATCGTGCTGCATAAATTGCTGACAAAGATAGACTCCATCTCTGAGTACAACTTTGGCTGCCTCCTGGAACACATACTACCCAGGCAGGCTGCCCACCATGGGGATCTGAGGCTGGCGGGGGGAGTCATCTCCGTGTGGAGCTGCGACCCACACTGAGCTTGCCAAACTCCACCAGGTGCACACGTCACAGATGGACTCTGAGTTCTGGGAACACAGGTGTCAGCTGCGTTTCCTCGGCACTTTTCTGTACTTTCAACATCTCTCAAAGTTAAAAGAAAAATGTGGTACATGTTTATTGCTTGAAATCTGGAATATACAAGAGTGAAACAATCACCCTCAATTTAACAACCTGGCAGAAATCACTCTGAGAATGTCCATACCCATTTCTTAGTGCAGGGGAACTTGCCGACCTTCTGGAGGTTTGTGAGGGTCAAGGAGGTGGCACCTGAATGCACAGGAAAGTTTCACCCTGGAGAACAAGTGACCTCAGATCCTCCAAATCAACCAAGGCCACAAAAGGCTCTGGACACAAAGCAAAAGTGGAAACTTTTAGGATAGTCAGCAGATCATCGTGACACAAACACTAATAATTTACGCAACTCTTTTAATTCACAGGATCATGTTTCCGAACTTTGCCATTCTAATTAACAGAACCATTCACTTTGAAAAATATTCACTCCCATAAAACAATCTTACTTTTCCTTTTGATGGGACGCTCAATGTCAGAAAACTTTAGTCTCAGGTAATAGCTAAGATGTTGAGGAATCAATGCACAGGAAAGCTATAGTTCCAGGAACAGATGGTGGGACCCACCTGGACTCCAGCAGACCAGGAGCAGTTCCACCTTTGTGCCTGGGGGGACTGCAGGCCCTGGAGACAGAATCTGAGCCATTGTCCTCCAGGGGGAGACGCTGCCCAGGACACTGATAAAGAACCCAGGTCACAGATGAAAGAATGCTGCAGCTTTTGATCTGGAATTCCCTGAATTCCAAATGCCTTGCCCACATTTTGTTCTCCTGAGGAAAAGGGTCAGATAGAAATGCAATGGGATGGAGTGGAATGGGATGGAAGATGGTCTGCTAGGGGTCAAGCCCACCATCTTCTCAGGTCACCAGCATCTGAATGAAGCGCCCGTGGAGATTCGATCCTGTTGCTGATTTTTGGGTCTGGCAGTGACCTGCAGCCCGAGGGCCAGCTTTCCCGGTTTCACTTTGGATCTGTAGGTAGCAGAATGCTCTTTGAAAACTTCTTTCTTGACCTGGTTTATGAGCGACGTAGTTGTCTGTAAAGAAATTTTTGCTGCCCTGGCTGACGTAGCTCAGTGGATTGAGCACGGGCTGCGAATCAAAGCATCGCAGGTTCAATTCCCAGTCAAGGCACATGCCTGGGTTGCAGGCCATGGCCCCCAGCAACCACACATTGATGTTTCTCTCTCTCTCTTTCTCCCTCCCTTCCCTCTCTAAAAATAAATAAATAAAATCTAAAATAAAAAAAAAGAAAAGAAATTTTTGCCAGTTCTCCTCTGACCCAGGCAGGCCTCTTGGGTGACCGCAGTTGTGCTCCTGGTCTTTCTGGATGGAGCCGGGGCGCAGATGCCCCAGCAGGAGGAAGAGGTTTCAGGTTGGGTGTGGCCACCAGGTGTACAGGAGAGGCTCATGGGAGAGAGGGGCTCTGTAAGGAATCGAACCCACAGTGACCGCACTGGGTGATCTGACCACAAATTCCTAACTAGGCAGGTCATGGTGGGTAGTGAGGCCCCAGGCCAATAACTCCCCTAGTGGAAGGTTTGCCTTTGCTGTAAGCACGCCCCGCCATGTCCTCTGGAGGCTATGCTAACACCCCCCACCCCCACCACCGCCGAAGGCCTCTTTCCCAGCACCTCTGAGCTGCCCTGTGCCCTGCTCTCTCCTACCTCCCTGCACTTGTCTTCTGTTCCCTCGTAAACGCCAAACGTGCAAAACCAAGTCCAGGTTGTCATTGTCTGGAGCATTTGAGAGCTGGGACAAACACCCTCCAGGTTCAAGCACTTCCGTTTCACAGGCGGCTGCATGCAGGGGTGCAGAGGCCCTCAAGCCGCCCAGGGCTCGCTCACAGCAGCCCTGCCCCAGCACGGCAGACAGGCACCTTGTGGGCTTTGGGCTCTGGTTGCTCCTCTGTCTTCTCTCCCCGGAAACCACCCCCTGGAGGCCAGACTCAGTGAATGGGGATCCCAGCTGGGCAGCACTCCGCCTTGGTGTCTGTGTTTTCCCCTTAAGGTGGGCCAGGAGGCATGCTGCTATAGGAAGTAGCTGTTTGGGCAAGGGAGCCAGGGCAAGGAGATGGAAGGACTGTGTACCTGGAATGATTTCAGTGAGGTGGGCACCGGCTGCACGGATGGAGTGGTTAAGCGCCGAAAGGGAAGGGGGAAGGGTGGGGGCGGGTGCTGAGGGAAGCGGGGGAAGCTGAGAGGAGAAGTGGAGACCCCTGAGGGGGAGCTGTGGTTTGTAACCGGGCCAGCCAGGCATGCTGCCGATGGGGACTTCCGCCGGAGAGTCCCCAAATGTGGAGAGACACTCTTCTGAAAACAAAGTCCCTGCAGAGAGAAGGTCGGGAAGATGAGCAGCTGGGGGAGTTTCAGGCCACCCAGGGCTCCAGCTAGATTCCGCTTCACAGATGATCAGATCCAGCCTCCCCGCTTTCGTTAGCATTTCTGAAGGAAAAGTACCTGCTGTGTCCAGGAATTCCCCTCCGGGCGGGGCGGGGCGGGGCGGTGTGGGGGGTACTGGAGGCCTGGAGAAGTGAGAGACTCGACCTCCCCTGGCAGTGGTCTGGGAACCGGAGGGTGTCTTGATTGTTACAGAGATAGCATTTCATCCATTCCCATTTAGTTGACCTACCTTCTTTTAAAAGATAACTGCTAAGTATTTCTGGCTGGGCTTTGATGTTCATTGAATTTGCTAGGAAAGCAAGTACTGGATAAAGCGAAGGGTAATTGTACTTAACCTTTTATGGGAAGCTTGACCAGGAAACACCCAGAACTTCAGAAAAGGGTGCTGTCACAGGCCCGCTAACCTCATCCATTTAAATCAGTGCGGAGCATTGTCCGCGTCTGTGGTTCCTGCAGCCGGACTCCGCGGTGGGCGCTCTGAAAGACAGGCTGAGGCGAGTTCACAATTTTGAGAGTTTATCTGAGCAAAAACCCACCAGAGCCTGCTGCCTCTGTCCTTCCAGCAGCTGGAGAGGAGCTCCGGGGAGCTGCAGAAATGAGAGTTTGTAGCAAGTGGGAATGCAGCAGTTACCCTGATTCAAAACAAAACAAAGCAAAGCAAAACAAAACATAAAAACTTTGGTTGCTGCTAAGGACATGTTGCTCAGGGGATGGGAGGGTCTGGCAGTCAGGTGACTTGTAGGTAGAAGTTGAGGAGAAAGAAGAGGGATGGGGGTGGGTCGTAGCACTAGCAGAAACAGCTCATTAATAGTGTTGATAACCAGCCCCAGCCAGTTTTTAACAGGGTAACAACAGGCGCTCTGGGGCAGGAGAAAAATCCAAGTTAATCACCTCCACCCGTAGCTGTGCCGAGGAGGGCTCGCCCTGCCCTGGAGGATCCTGCCCCACCTTCTCCCACCAAAGGGATGTGTCTCTCCCTCCCCCACCCCACTCCTTCTGCAATTCCTCAGGTCTGAGAGACCCAGTGCCCGTGCCTGTCCCCCGACACCTCAGCCAGGCCAGGTCTCACCTCTGGGAACATATCACCAAAAAACCCTGCTTACGTGCTAACAGCCTGCTGATCTTTAATTCTTCCCCGAGTCAGCCAGAAGGACCGAGCCTCCCACAAGATTCATGCCGGCCAGAGGGTTCCTGATGGGCTGGTGTGAGGCTCCGGTCCCTGGGGAGCCAAGACTATAGCAAAGTCAAGTCATCGCTTGGTGATGTGGGGACTTAGCATGCGCAAGTCCACCTCGGGCCTGCCGGCTTCTTCTCAGCAGCGCAGACACATGGCTGCTCCACTATGCATTCCCGAGACTCAGCATTACACGCTGAACTGTGCGTCTTATTAAAAATTACTTCCCATTCATTACAGTGATGGGGCAATGTGAAAGGTTTATGATTAAAAAAGGGAGGAGAGTGTGCATTTGTAGTTCTAGGGCCCGCTGGCCCTGGTATAAGAGCTTTTCATTTCGGGATCAGTACACCCTTTTCAGAATACAAGGAGAGCCAGGGGAGCGCCGGTCCGCATATGAACATGGACTGCCGGAGCACCTAGGTGTACTGCACGTACACGGACTCCTCTGGGGGCACCTGGAAGGTGAGGTAATGGAGATGTCACAGGTGGGCACAGGTAAGCAAGTTGTTGGTGATCGTAGACAAAGAATTGAACTGAACACACAGAGTTTACATCAGACAGAGAGAGAACAGACTTACTGATAATACACTCCACAGAACACAGGAGTGGGCTGACTCGGAGCAGAAGTAGACCTCTGGGGCCGGAGGGATTCTGTTCTTATAGGGTGGGTATGTCCTGGCTAGTTCTGGTGGGTTTCATTGCCCATCTACAAGTAGTTATGGTTTTGGCGGGCTTTTATTGCGTATGTACAAGTAGTTGTATAAGAGGGTGCAGCCAGGAGGCCCCCAAAGGATTGGTAATGGAGTCCAGAACTCAGGGTGTCCAGGAAATATTAGAAAAAATATATATATAAGATGTCCTCACCCTCACAAGTCTGAACTGGGGGATGGGACGCATGGAGCAGGGCCATTAAGAGTTGTTCTGCATGGCAACAGTTTTGCAAATATCCTCTAGAATGGTCATTTAACATATCTATACCTTTTAACTGGTTTCATGGATATATTAAATATACACTGTATTTTTGGACTATAAGACCCATCCCCCAAATTTGGGAGGAAAATGGGGGTGCATCTATATAGTCTGAATGTAACTTACCTGGATCACTGTGGCAGGGGCAGAGGTGGAGCCGGGTTACAGATTATTAAATATTTTACCACATTTTTTGCTTCAAATTGTTTTTTTCCTAGTTTTCTCCTTTAAAACCTAGATGCATCTTATGGTCCGGTGCGTCTTACAGTCCTAAGAATACATGCGTGAGAGCCTGGAGATGATTGGCTCCACACCATGGGGCCACATCTGCTTGGACTTACTATGGCAGCCCAGGGAAGCTGGACGAATACGGGAATGCTGGCAAGTGTAGCCGATTGAGGGAGGAGTTGGAAATGGGGCTGCAGAGGAAGATTCACACCAGGATTCAAACCCAGGCACAGTAGTCATGTGGGGAGAACCATTTGGTTTTGGGGCTGCCTTTGCCACGCAGCTTAGGAAGCTGGAGAGCAAGATGTAGCAGCCATGCAGAGCTCTCTCTTAGCAGTTTGGAGGACTGCAGGAGAGATGCTGTGGAAAGGAGTCTTGCTGGTGGGCCAGGAGAAGGTGCCACGCAGGTTTGGATTAAGAACTAGAGATCGTGGTGGTGACACAGCTGATGGTGCTGGGAACCTCGAGAGGCCTTCCAGCTGAGTACGGATTACTGGGAAGGACTGGAGTCTACCTGAGCCACGGACTTCTATTTCTTTCCCTGAGATGCAGTACCCCGGACCGGGCAAAGTGGGGGAAGGAAGGACTGTGTGTGTCTGTGGGTGTGTTAAGGGACTTTGGTATCTTAATGAAGACATTAAGTCATTACACTTAAGTCTGTATAACTTTTGAATAAATAATTCCTTTCCTTTTCACCAATCTCTGACATTGAGAGCTATAATTCCCTGGCAGCAGGCAAGGTGAACCTAGTACAGAGGGCCCCAGGATAAAGGGGGTCCATTTGGTAGCATTGCGTGACCCCTTCTCTGGTGGCCGATCAGGGAAAATCATGGGAGACCCCATGCACAGTAGCTTTAAAGTGATATGACTACTTGCACATGCACAGTAAGAGCCCGCCAAAACTAGCCAGGAAGGATCCGCCCTGAGAATAAAGTCCCTCCAGCCCATGAGGTCCATCTCTGCTCAGAGGGGGTCCGCTCCCATATTCTCTGCTATAAACTCTGTATTCACTTCAATTCTTTTCCCGATCACCAAGAACCTGGTTGCCTGTGCCCACCTGTGACAGCTGTATCACTTTAAAGCTACTGTGCATGTGGTCCTCCCGTGATTTTCCTTGACCACCCACGAGGAGAGAGGGTTCCCACAACCCTAATTTATTATCACACTGTTACAGTGAAGCAGGGGTTGTGTAGCATCTTCTGCACAGGTGCTACATGATTCACCACGATTCAGTGCTTTTCCAGAAAGCAGGAACAACCGGTCTTAGAACAGGGTCTCCGTCCTGTATCAATATCCTTTGTCTTAGCCCTGGGGGGCCCCAAGAGTTTCCTCCTTCTGGACTACTTCCTGCCTCAGAGATGGGTGTGTGAGTAGTTTCACAGGCAGACTAGACTCGGTGGGGTACACAGAGAAAACCACCTTCTTTCTTCCCAGTCTGGGGCATGTAAGTCCCATCTCCCGAATCACTTCTGTCTGTCTTAGGATGAAATCTTGGGCACAGTCTATGGTATTTTCACTGTCACTGTCAGACAATAAAGAGGCCAGGCCAGCCCAGCGATGTATATTCTAGGCTCTCACCAATCCAAGGTCTTCCCTCCTTCCTGCTCACTTCTTTTCAGGTTTTAAACCTCTGGTGGGGGAGGGGCAAGGTCTGTTTGTTCTCTATTTTCTACTCCCCTGCCTCGATGGTGAGGCTGCACTGCCTGCTCCAGGTTTATTCGAAGGGGTGTGTTCAGGGGAAACACAGATAAGGGGCAGAGAGGGCTGCTGTTGTGCTCCCTGGATTAGACAGACTCCAGAGGCTGATTCAGTCCCAGACCACCTTCCCAGATGCTTCATAAACCCTTCCCACTCAGAAAATGCCAACCTTGAAAACCGCATTTGTGGGTTCCTGCTGGCCCCTCGAGCAGGCCATGTGGGACAAAGATTCTCTCCTGGGCCAGCCTCTAGCCAGGTGCCTCTGAGCTGTTTCCTGACCCAGCCTCCACCTTGGCCGATAAAGACCTGAACCAACGCAGAGTCTTCAGCAAGTCAAGGCTGCACCCCGGGGTGCCCTTCTGCCTGCCTGGGAGAATCCAGGTGCTGCAAGAACCGACTTTCGGTTCTGGCCAGCCTGGACATTGTGCCCCGTCCCCAGGCTCTGTGGGAGGCAGGAGACGACCTTTGACAAGGGCAGTTAACACACAGAGATCGGTTTCCCATGGACCAGCCCCCATCCCGGTTTTTGCCATTTTCTTTTGCCAGATGGCAGTATGTTATGGTTTAATTAGTGCAGAGACAATGTGCACGCAATCTATCTATCCCTTTTCCTTGCTGTGCCCCCTGGCACTGGGATTGGTGACCCTGGTAGTCCCGATGGCCTGCCGGGCTGCTCTGTCCACAGTGGTTCCGCGGTCCTTCAAGGAGACGCTGTGCGCAGTGTCAGCCCAGGGAGCCTGGCTGCGCACCAGCGGCGCTTCAAGCCCCTCAACGCTGTGGACTGGGAGCTTCCAGAAGGCCCTGGGCCACACGGGCTTTGTTTTCCTGTTCCTTGATGACGCTGGACCCTGAGATCCAGCCCCTGAATTTCCTGCGCACGCTCTCGTCCGTGCCTCCGGGTTCTGCCCGACTCGCTCACTTCTGACCTATCACTCTGACTGGTGCTGGATGAACGTCTTGGTCCCCTTCCCAACAATCTTGGGTTTCTTGAGGGGTCTGAGGGCAGCTGTGGTGCCGGGTAGCAGTGGCGGCCACCTGCATAGGCAGCGCCGAACAAGAGCCGATGTTTGTCACTTTTCATTTCCCTGACTCTACTGAGCCTCCTCCCCCTCCCTAGTTCATCACTGTCCCTCTGAGACACCCAGGCCCCTCTGTACAAACGGACATTCAGTTGGTTGGCCTCAGAGCCTCCCCCACAGGAGCAGGACACCAGGGACTGTAGTCTGTCCTTCCCGCTTCTGTCCGGCCTGGTTTGTCTTTGAGTTTCTGGAGACTCATCTCTCTGCTGGACTCACCACACCCTTCCAGGTGTCCTTCCCAAGCCAAGTCCAGCTGCCTTCATTAAGGCCCCACGTGACTGTGGGTGCCGGCCGTTCCCAGCGCGGTCTGAGTGGTCGGTCAGCTGTGGTGTCAGGAACGGTCACCATGGAGCCGTCAGGGCCTGGGCCGGGTATACTGTGTTAAGGATGGCCCGAGCATCCTCCCCTGTTGGCGTGGTGTTTGTCCACTTTGTCCCTTGCCACAGGGTAGTGGGTGTTTGATACCCATGTCCCTTTCGATCTTACGACCACATTTTTCCTTTTATAGGTGCAGATGGAGTCACAGGCACCTTACTCCTTGCTGCGTCCTCAGCATTTAGCCCGGTGCCTCGGGCAGAGTAGACTTTGTATGACAGTTTCTTAAATGAATGAATGATTATTCTACAGGTAAATAATTCTTTTTTGCATGTGAGTTAAAGCAAAGAACAACAAAGAAAATTCTAAGTATGGTTTAGGTTTCTGTCTCTCTTATCCATGTCTATTTTCTCATTCCAATTCTACTTCTCTCTGACTCTGAGTCACTGGCTTTTCCACCAAAGTGGTTTCCTTCTTTTGCCTGCACCCTTTTACGCCTCTGGAAGTTCGGCTGAATTCGTCCTCTGCACGGAAAGGGATGTTGATGGTAGGAGGCTTCCCAGACTCTCTTGGGTTCCCTTTTCCATTCTGCTGAAGTGAAAAGAGCTTGTGCCCCAGCTGGCACAGGAAAATTGGGCAGAGTAAATTGCTTCCTCTTCTATTTAGTTTCCACAAAAGGGATCTGGCTTTACAGGGAAACTTATTTCTAGATAGAATAGGTGAGTTTGATTCTTTGCTGGGCAAGCCATCGTGTTGACACAAAAAGAGAGAAACACAGAACGGACACCCTTCCCCCACTGGCGGTTCGTGCTGGTCGGTTTTGTCACTGGACACCGAAGGTCTTTCGCCGGTGATCTTGGATATCACGGCTGAGCGGAAACACGGCCTGGCACTCGGCACCTCGCAGGGCGAACGCGCTGACATCACGGGTGTTCCTTAGACCGAAGGTGCCGGAACCCCAGCCCAAGGCAAGGCAGGCGAGCGCTGTGCTTTCACTGCGGGGGGAGTCCAGAGGCGGTCCTAGCTGCGGGGAGGTCCCAGGACTGAGAGGCTGTGAGAGCTCTGAGTGTCTCCCTCCGGGAGAGGCCTGGCAAGCAAGGTGGGAATTGCAGTTTCCCATGGGGCAATTCAGACGTGCGCCCTGTCGATGTCAGCGCCCGAGGCGGAAGGAGAGTGGATACCCATGCCACAGTCTCGGAGAAGGTTCTGCCGGCTGGGGCCGGCCGGCGCCGCATGTCCACCCTGCGGCCAAGGCGACCGCACGCCGCCGGGGCAGGCGTGGCCACAGCTGGAACAAAGTCATGGGTTGGGACTGGACGCACTCAGACCACACGGAACGGGTTCCCTCAGCAAATCGGCATTCTGATGTCGGGAAAGATGGGGGAGAAGAACGAAGTCCCTGATTTAAAAACAAGGTCTCCACTTTAAACTCCTCCCAAGTTTCAGGGTTCAGCAGTGGCCATTCCTCAAATTACCTATTCCAATATTTAACGCATCTTTTCTGCCAAAAGTGATTTCTTCCTTTTTAAAAAAATTGTATTTATTTGTTTTTAGAGAAGGGGAAGGGAGGGAGACGGACAGGGAGAGAAACATGGATGCTCGAGAGAAACATCGGTCGGTTGCCTCTCCCAGGAGGCCTGACAGGGACCAGGGCCAGTGGACCCGCGACACGTCACCCTGCCGGAGGTCACTCAGCCGGGGAGCCACAACCGCCAGGGCACGCCTAGCGAGCGGCACTCACGCTCGGATTTACGGGCACGTCTACTTCTGTGGGACCCTTGATAGACGTGTCCAACAGCTGTGACCACTTTGCTTTAGTGACTTGACGGCCTGGAAAGAGAGAAAGTTAGAAAGTAACAGGAAAGAATACCAAGGGGGAAAAGACACAACAAACAAATGAAGTAGATGAAAGTGATTCCAAGAGTGAGGAGTGCGTTTCTTTTTCTGCCTTTTTGTTTTATTCTTTTTTGTTTTCCTATTTTTTTGTTTGGAGTTCCCAGTTTATCAGACAGCTGAGTCACACGACCAGCCTGGCCTTCTCTGAGAGCAGTGGGGGTGGGGGTGCGGAGTGGCCGCGGCTCCAGACCAGAGACGTCAGTAGGCCTTCCTTGGCCAGCGTTCTTGGTAGCCTCCGACCGAGTCCCTGGGTGAACGCTGAGGACGCAGGTTCATGCTGGAGACTCAGCTGCGTTGCGTTTCTTCCCGCTTGAATTCGTGGTCTGAGGTTGGTGCCCGCTCCAGGTCCCTCCCTGGACTGGCGCCTCCACCATCTTCCCCAACTTCTCGACCTGGGGTCCTGCCTCGGGTGCCACAGCTGCCCCCCACAGGACCAACTTACCGCCGACATTTTCTTGCCTGGTCCTCACAAACATTTAGACGTAATGTGCTCTGTATCCACTCCTGAATCGGGCCGTGTCCCTGTCTGCCACTCACCCGTGCATCTGGTCCCTCTCGAGGTCCAGCCCCTGCAGACACCTGGCTGATGCACCGCCACGGCCTGGCAGAGGGGAGGGACATCAGGCTGTGAAACCCGATCGTCCAGTGGACTGGTGGCAGTAAGCACTTGGGCACGTGCGCTCTAGCTGGAAGGCACAGCCTGAGGCTGGAATCACGGAGGATGATCGTGCTGCGCAGGCAGCACCGAGAGACGGCCAGTGTGGCCTCGGCTGCCGTGGTCCTGCAGCCAGAATGGGCACCCGCCTCTCAGTGTCTTCCCTCCCTGGGGTTCTGTCTTCCCACCTTCTTCTCCAGGGGACCACAGGGGGCCCTTTGCCCAGCATGAATCCAATCGCGTCTCTCTCCCAAGCGGTCAGGACAAACACCTGCCCCCCCTACACAGGGTCAAGGCCCCTGGGACAGGTGTCTGTGCCCTTCTGCAGTCACGTCCCAGCTCCCAGCAGCCTGGGGGTGGCCGTCGCTTCTGGTATCTTTGGAAATACCTAGCCCCTTCAGGGGTGCCACCGCTTCTAGCTCATAGGCCCCTCCCTCCTGGCGTCCCGTCTGGTTCATCCGCACGGGTTTTCGAAAGGCTGCTTTTCAGAAGGACAGTGCAGAGCAGCTGTGCTCGCCTCCAGGGTAGCGCTCAGCACGAAGCTTTGAAGTTCATTCCCTTGGCAGATCCTGAGTGGCCACTGCTGCTTGGGGGGCTGGAGGACGCGGCACTGAACAAAGCAGACACAATGTGAGAATCCAGAGGACTGGCTGTTCTGTCATCTCTGCAGCCTCTGCAGACGGCACAGCAATAGCACCGGGCGCAGTGAGTACGTCTGTCCGAGCCGAACTGGCACTCCCACCTGGGTCTGACTCCAGAGCCCATGTTCTTTCCAGCGCTCCGTGGAGTCCAGACTGATGTGAGTCCGTCAGTGTAAAAAATGGTAATACTATTGAGAGAAATGGTGACCTGGCTGGTGTATCTCAGTGGATTGAGCACTGGCCTGTGAACCAAAGGGTCGCCAGTTCAATTCCCAGTCAGGGCACATGTCTGGGTTGCAAGCCGGGTCCCTAGTAGGGGGCATATGAGAGGCAACCACTCATTGATGTTTCTCTCCCCCTCTCTCTTCCCTTCTCTCTAAAAAGAAATAAAATATTAAAAAAAGAGAGAGAGAAACGGTGTCTGACTCACATCTAACTAGGACCTGCTTCATCATAAGTGCTCAAAGAATAGTGCGGTGTTGCCAAATCTTCCTTTCAGACAAGCGTCCTTGCCGCCACGGACACATCACCATAATTTTCCCAGCACTCCCCACCCCTTCCTTTTCAAACACACTCTGAATTCACAGACTGTCATGGTTTATAGAATTAAAATTAGATGCAACCTAGAAGTTCTTCCAGAAGGTACTGGTCAAATGAACAAAGTAAATGCTTCCCAAGGATTGTTACGCAATTGTTAAAAATAGTAAGTTAGCCCCAAGTGCACTGACATGGGAAGATCTGCATATTATTAAATTGCAGACTAGAATGTTTAGACCACCTTTATTAAAGTGCATGTGTGTGTATGACACATGTGTGCACAGGAAAAAATCTGCAAGGATCACAACAAACAAAAGCCTGACTCTGGAGGTATAGTCGGACTTTATTCTAATTTATGTGTGTTCATCTGGTTTGCATTTTGAATAAAAAGCTTGTATTATTTTCATAATTAAAAAGATGAAAATGTAATCAGAGATGCTCTCATAACATAAACTATGCTATTACCATATTAATTTCTATGAATTGTGACAGAAGCCGGTTGGTGTGAACACAGCTTCTTGTCTCAGTGAAGGAGAAGTATTAGCAGGGCAGACAGCAGACCGAGGCCTGGAGGGGGAGGAGACAGTCTCCCTGCAGACTCAGCCACCCCAGCCGGGTCAGATAAAATTGCCTGGTGTTCCCAACCGTGGTAGCGCAGGAGGAGGC